>JBBJLR010000029.1:7308311-7320082 GCA_037577145.1 Brachypetersius gabonensis
ATCTAAAAGCAGTTTAGCACCAAACTTTGTGAAAACTAATATTTGTGTCATTCTCAAAACTTTTGGCCACGATTGTAGACTAATTAGCAGATCAAGTCTATTTTGTGTAATTGATTACATTTTGTTGCCTGGCATTCGAATTTAATTATAATTATATTTCTCTTCAGCTGCATCAATTCTAATTCAAGTTTCAGTTCCAGGATATCAATTGAAATGTACCTCTCTAGGGCTTCCATGAACACAGCTGTACTCTATAAGAGTATTTCAGTTCATTACTAAAACAAAAATGCAGATTATAAATAATGTCTTCAAACTACCTGATTATTTCAAGCCACTAATGTCAAGTGAACTGAACAGTTTTGCTAAAATGTCGCAAGTCAGAGAAAAGCTTCATTAACGTGAAGGTGAGTCATGAATTGCTTGCAACTTATAAGGTCTGATTTAATTGGCTGCGCATCTCCTCTTAGCTTTGTGTATCCTCCATTTATTATTTAGTGTGTAATCAGTGATCAGTACAAAAACCATTTGAGCAATTCCTCTTGACTGCAAAGCCACAAGCTTTTAAAAACTATGGTCTCAGACAGAGGTGAACTGCCTGCCGACTTATGATGTCATGTGAATGGACTGGGTCACATAGTATGTTTTTGCAGTGTGATACACACACACACACTTAAATCAGTTTTGGGAATCATGTGCACCGCACATTTTGTTTTTCCCATGACCCGAGAGAGAGAGAGTGTCATAGCAGGTGAATCTCAGTGTGTGGTTTCCACAAGACTGAGATTTTATCATTCTCCCCAGAAAACACCTGGCCACCATCCCAGTCGGCATGTCACATCGGCTGTGCCCGCTCAGTTCATTTGCCTCCTGTTTCTTATAGAAAACATCTTTTTGGTTTTCATCATTTATATCCAGAAACCCCTTTAAAATAAACTCTTGTCTAAACCAGGAACACCTCCCACACTGATCACTCCACATCCAAATTGAGCATCCAAACAACACTGTCAAACATGTTACGTCCAGTATTTGTAGCCGCCAGAGAACGTCACTACCGGCATCTGCTCTTGTTTATTATCAAACTATTTATCCTGAATTTGAAATTGGTGTTTGCCCTTTTTCCAAGCAGAATGTCTTGAACATGAGCCTGATCAGCACACCGTAGACTCTGGCGGAGCATTACCAACGCGTATCCGATGCATGCCTTCACGGTTCTTCACATCTGTGGGACCGGGACAAACAAATATTTGCTTGAATTGTTGCGTAAGGCAGAGTGTAATGAGTTGGCAGGGGCTTGAGTGGCATATGGTGTTCCTGGCCACCCATCATTTCAGGTGAAGAGGATGCGCCGCATGGAAACGTACTCAGAGTCAATGCCAGGAGCTCCACTCTCAGCATGGGGGAGTTTGTTGTAAGCCTGTTCTGTGAAGTGAGGGGCTAATCAAAACAGATTGAGAGAAACAAATCGATCTCAAAGACTCGCCGCTCTTAATGTCTGGAGATCCCCACTGCCTACACCACTATGCACGGTATAAAGCAAAGCTCAATGGGCCTATGGGTTTCAGAGTATGGCTTCGTTGTGGTATTTAACATTTACTGCAGTCAAAGTTGAGCTGCCTGTGGACTTGTTATAACGTCCTGCCAGAAGACCAGGTCACATACGGCACTTTTTATGGCACAACAGGCAGAGCATCGAACTTTAGTGTCTTAGAGACCATGTGCACTACACATGCCTGGCCTTCAGTTTACATACACCCTTTTCAGCTCATTGTAGTTCATGGCCTGACAGAGCTGCCGCAGATCCTGGTGTAGAACAAGCCCCATTTCCCATAATTGTACTATCATTCATGACAAATGAGCATTTGTGCTTGTTTGACACGAGCCTTTCATCATCAGGGCCTGAGTCTTTGGTGGGAGGTGATGCACGAATATAATTCAGACCCTTGAACAATGTTTTATTGGAGCATACAATTAAATTATACAACCATTTTCTATACAACCATTTTGCACTCCACATCGATGCAGATCTGGGTTTTTTATCATCCTGAAAGCTAGTTGGTCAATACTGCTTAGCATAAGTAGTTAATTATCATTTGGATCCATTTCTACAATCATAACATTTCTTCTCAATAGGCAGCCAGTCTAATGATAATATATATCACATACACAATTACAGAATGCATATTATCTTGTGGAACTGTTGTACTACACGTTAAAATGAGCTAGGTTGACTAGGCAATAAGCACCTCTTGTTAAACTGGAATCATTATAATAATAGTCCAAAATAAGCCACACCAATGGTTGGTATGGTTCAATTCAATCTTACCCAAACAGACATCACATCCTACCATTGGTCAAAAACAAATTAAAGGAAAAGATGTGCTACCAGCCTCTAAAATGGCCATGCAATCTTAATGAGAGTAGTCAGATTGTTTTTTTACTCAGCATGCATGAATTATGTGATCACATTTTATCCATATGCAGTGCTGCAGCAGTGAATGAATTTGACCTTTTCCACCTTCTTCACGTAATCCATCTTTTCCAACTTCCATGATCAGAGGGGTTCAGAGCTACATTAAGATGAAGGTTTGTGCTGCTAGTTCATTTATTGTTGTCGTTCATGACTCATTATTCATGTGAAGTGACTGACTAGGATGCGTGCATGCAAATAGTTTCAAGGCACAAGTTTGTTTACACTAATGATACTGATATGGGTCACTTACACACACAAATGTAAACCAGAAGTGAGCAATAAAGCAGGCTTGTAGTTATTTTCAGTTCTTACATGTTTGCCCCAACACACACACCTGACAGGCAGGATCAGGTGTGCTGTATCAAAGAATAGATGGACATGTGCATGTATATTTAAGGGTAATGTATTAAGCTAAGTTTAAAATGAAATTAAAGTCGTTTGGCTACATATTTAGGTTTCAATGCATTTTTTATAGACATCACAATTCACGGGTTCTATTGGAACGTAACACATTGGAATGTAGTGAATTTCAACTGTACTGGCATTACAGCAAAGAAAGATTATTGCTTGAGGCAACAAAACAACCCTGTGACGGCTAGAGAGAGACAACTAGAGTGCAAGTGTTTTAATCCCAAAATAATGTATCTGTATGAAGTTAGGAGGAAAGCAGACTATGCAACTAAACTATTTGAACATTCACACAATATAAAAATCACTGGAAGGTATCAATAAACTGGATGTTCTGACCACAGTTCATTGTGTTGAACTGGACTTTTGCCACCATTCTACAATCTGTCCACTTTCATGACAAAAATTAGAATAGATTGAATGTGTTGGGGGAGCAGTTGCTGGAGTAGATTCAAGTCAGATTTAAAATGACAAAATTAGAGAAAGCCTTGCAGCTCAGCTTTGGCTTGTAATGAATTATGGCCTGGTGGAGGAATCATGGAGAAATGTTTTTCATGTAAAGGGGTTTGTTTGCTGGTGTTAGCGTTACTAGTGAGAAGACTGACTGGGCAGTAAAGGGAAATGCAAGCAAGCTGCTGGTCAGCTAGGTTTATCTATATTAACTGGTAACCAACTTTGAAAAAAAACCCTTATGATAATTTACCCCAGTCCACATTCTGAGTTAAATAATGTATATGACCAATTCTGTTTTGGTGTTCAGTGATAAAATGGCATTCAATTTGCTGAAAGATACATTCAACTTGAGACTTCCCTGCACCGTTGGGACTTGACTTGAAATTGTTACTAGCAACTCACCAACCTGTTCCCAGCTCCGCTTTTGAGTCTTTTTCTATAGTGTGGGACTAATATAGACAGATGGAGAAACGAATCAATACAGCTAAAAGACTTGCAGCTCTTAACATCTGAACACACACACTCTATATAACCACTCTCTTTACCACTCCATGTTCATCAGCATATTGTGTTTGGGGGGATGGTGGATAAGAACATGTGTCTATATGTGAAAGGGGCTTTACGAGAAACATGAGCATTTTCCCTCCATACCATTAATCATTTGTTTAACAACCTTGACCAACACTTTCTCAACAGCCCTGCTCACCGGCATCGGTAGTGTCTGGAAGGACTGTTAAAGATTGTTACGAGAAAGACCGGCTTTTGCCCCTCAGTACCATTAATCATTCTTTCGGTTCATCCCCCCTTTCCTCCCCCAATCAGCATGTCCATATAGATCCACGTAGAGTGATGTTCCCTTAAAAGCCCTTATTAAAAATCAACCTTTATTAAATTACTGCAAGGCCTGGCCCCATTGGGAGACCCTGGTCAAACACTGTCTGTATCTGTGTGGTCTATTCTTTCTCTATCTTCATATTATCTCAAGCAATCTCTTTTTGGGTATAAGAATTTTGAACAGTAATACAATTCCCTGAAAATTATTCCTGTTCCGATTGTTTACACAGACATTATATAAAGCAGTATTGCTTAATATTACTGAAGGGTAAGGGTTCTTAAGGCTACATAATACCATGTCAAATGAAAATAAGCTTCCAGAAACATTTATAAAGGTTTACTCCAACATGCGTCTGTTGCTTTTGTCGATTTTGATGCTGTTTCATCTCAGGAAGTGCAATGATAATAAACACTTGTTGGAATAAGCCTTCATAAATCCTAATGCAGGTTTATGTTGGTTTTCATGAAATGTTTGATTTCTTTTTTTTTTAAGATACTTGATTAAATCCAAGGGGAAATCAGGTCTCTGTATTTAACCTTTCCAAAGCACGAACTCACACATACACTAGAGTAGTGAGCAATTAGCGCACACTCCAGGAGGCAGTGAACGCACACAGTCGTGGTGGGCAGCCATACAGCCGCAGCGCCCAGGGAGCAGCTGGGGGTTAGATGCATTGTTCAAGGGCGCTTTAGCCAAGTGTGTAGAGTGAGAGTAAAGAGCTTATCATACACACTCACAAACATCATATTCTCCACCACTAGCTACTACAGCAAGTTACAACAAGACAGCAGGATTCTGCCCTGGTCCTGGAAGGCCATTGTGTCCAAACACACCTGACTCAGCTCATCTGTTAATTTAACAGGTTTAGTGTATTTGAGTAAAAGGAGAACCAAACCATTTCTTGAAGGCTTTGTTTCCCAACCCATGTCCTGGTGGCACATTGCCTAACACATTTCAGCGTTCCACTACTACCAGCGCATCCAGACCAACTAATTATCTTATTAACAACCTCCTACTGAGGTGTTGAGGATATCTCTGTCTTGTCATGTTTTATTATCTGCCCTGTGTGTCTGTTTGTAGCTTTCCATATCTGTCTGTCGATCCATCTATTAGTCTATCTTTCTATCTGCCTAAACACAGGGAAAACTCTCATATGTGCAGGGCAGTGTGCCTTTAGGGCCAAGGCTGAAAAACACAGCCCTAAGAGCATCTATATGCTTACTGTTAACCACATGTGCTCCTCTGCCCTAACAGAGAAACAGATGGTAGAAGCGATTACCATGGTATAGTCCTCCTTTAAGTTGATATTGCATCTTGTGGTATTTTAGCAGGATGTGCACAGTCTCCACTTCAGATGAACTCCGGATGAGAGCTTGCCCTCTTGAGCACATGAATGCAACTATAACACCATCCTAAGATATTTTCTGTTACGGTCGTGTCTTGCATGCCACGCTCCCGGCCATTCTGGTCACCGCTTCCCCCTCCTCCGATACTACTCTCGCTTTGATTTCTCCCACTTACTTGATTATCAGTACCTGTTCTGCATTTCCTCTCACTACTTCAACATAGCCTGAAGGGGAATCTAGCATCCGTACTCCATCATACCTACTAGAGGCTGACATTTTTTCGGGAATCCCGTGGGAATCCTGCGGGTTGGGAAACAAAATCATTATTAATAACGTGATTGGGACAGGACTATAAAAAAAGTAAGCGGGAGTGGGCGGGACTGGGAATCATAATAACACTATGATAACTTTATACAGAAATATACCATTTAAATAAATAAACTGATTTTGAACTCAATACCAATTGTCCTTTCCCTTTTGTTCTCCTCCTGTTTGCTTTGGTTGTAGCCGGTTAAGTGAATGGTGTGCTCCACACACCCCTAACAGCTGGTGGTGATAGTCCCAACCACCAATAATGTAAAAGAAGAAGCGGCTTCTTCACGCACTTTTTAGCTGCGAAAATCACAACCAAAATGGAGACAGCAGAAAGCTATGCTGCAACTACTGTCTGAAAATAATACGTCACTTCTGCTCACAGATATTTCTGGGCGGTCTGAAATAACAAAAAATTTTATGCGTTGAGAATGATGGCGTGAAAAGACTTGTAGACTTGCAGCTGCAAGACTTGTAGACAACCGATTAAGTACTACTCAGACTCTGTGTGTGTGTGTTTATGGATGGATGGATGATTTGCATAAAATTCTACGTGAAACACACTGTGCATTGTTAAAATGACTTTCAGTTCAATAAAATAAATTACATTCTGGATTTTTATTCAACTAAGCTGGGCATGCTGTGATCTGTACTCTATTTTTTCATACTGTAACTGACAGATTCCAGCCAAAAAAACAACAATATGGGATTAGGAGGGAATGGGAGTCATTCACCTGGGATTGGGACGGGATGGGATTTCCCCCCAGTTTTTTACGGGATTGGGATGGGATGGGATTTTGTTTTGTGGGAGTGGGACGGGAAAGGTTTGAAAATTCACTCCTGTGTCACCCTCTAATGCCTACTGGCTAGCGTGGCTCTTTGTTTGATTGTATATGCTCTCCATTGCAGGAGAGTTCGTAGAAGAGTCTCTCTCCCACTTCAGAGGACAAGGTAGAGCACAGTAGCTGGACCTGGCACTTCCTGGACTTCCCTCTCCTGTACCATGGTGTCTTTTGGAACTGTCTTCTGAAGCAATTCTGAGTACAGAATCTTACTCTGGAAATGTTTCTGCCTGAGAATATTTAAGATTCCACGCTCAACATCCCCTTTCCCACCAAAAATCTAAAACAAAGTATCACAAATACCTCCCATATGTGCATCACCTTACACAATCTAATTTGCAATATGACACTTCCTAGAATATTTTCCTAGACATCCTTATGTACTGACACATCACAAAAAACAGAAAGCACATTAATGTTACTTCAAGCTATATCAACAAAATCAAACACCTCAGTGACAATGAAGGAGAGACCATAACAGTGTGACCTTTCACACACATTCAAAAGAAATATCATTTGAAATTAATAACTGCAAATCTTTGTATTCTGCCTAAAACTGCAGTTTCTCATTGTAGAACTGTTTCAAGAAGGTCCCGGGTTTGATTCCTGGCCAAGGTGGCTGAGGGTCCTTTCTATGGGGAGTTTGCATGTTCTCCCCATCTCTACAAGGGTTTCCACCAGGTGCTCTGTGTTCTTCCTACAGTCCAAACATTTGCATGTCAGGTAAACTGGAGATGGTAAATGGCCCCAGTTATGAGTGTGTTTGCTTGTCTGTCTGCCCTGCAAAGGACTGGTGACCTGTCCAGGCTGTTCCTCCATCTTTAGCCCTGTGAGCGCTAGACTGCTTAAGGATAAGTGGCTTAGAAATGAGTGAATTAATGAATACTTCGCAAGGGATGAACTTTTGCTGTGTGAGTTATTTTTTGCTTTTTCCACACTAAAATTCAACCGCCCATCACTTTGTATTGCAAATTGTTCTTGTATTCACTCCTGGCTGCAGTGTGACACCAGAGCAGCTAAAGGTCTTGTTAGTCAGATGGTGTTTTCCTGGATGCGGATGTCACTTGTTTGACTTTCACTCATTCGACAGAATGATTATGTTCGGTGTACAACAGCATAAGCTGTGGCTCCTATGATACATTGATAGTGTTAAAACAATAAATACTCCACGAAGACAGTTCATTAATGTGTACAACAACGTCTTGGCAGTGCAATTTGCCAGTGTTGCTCTGTTACATGTCAGATATGCTCAGTAGTTGCACAAGAATGTAAACAATTTCTTTTATAGTTTTCTGAGTTTGAGTTTTTTCATTGCATGTGTTGTGCTCTTATAGTGTTTGCTCGTCCATCCGTTTAGTGTTAATGAGCTTGTTATTAGGTTGAGCTTATTGCTAATGTTCTGTAAAGAGTGTCCATTCTCTCAACAGTAGCTGAAACAGAATATGGCACCTTGATTGTAATCAAATTTCCTTGTATATGTAAAAACATGTTTTGCATGTTGAATAGCACAAGTAGTGAAGTCTCTTGACTAAACAAGGCTGCAGAGCTGTGCTGCAGTCATGATAAACTGAAACAGCGGCACACAGGAAGGAATAAGGACGGGTTCTATTAACCCTGCACTCTGCGGGTCAGCTTTATTTGTGACCTGAATGGATCAGCATGTCCCTATCTCTTGCATGGATGTAAGTGTATGTGTGTGTACGTGCATGCCTGTGTGTGTTCAATCCATTAAGGCTTCCATCACAGGCGACCTATTCGCATTACTCTGAGCAAGAGCTAATGGAGCCTTTGTTCCAGTCACCCAGGGTGCAGTTTGTGGGCTGCGGGGGGCTGCATGTCTCCACTGCATGAGCATTTTGCCTATGTAGCGGTGCCATATCTACTGAAATGAGCATTACTTTACTAAATAAAATGACTGTTATTATATTGTATCATGCCTGATTGGCATGCATAGAGTTAAATAATTTTTGTGCTGCTTTCTGTGCTGTCCATTATATACATCAGACTCTTTGGTGGAGACAGGTAGACAAGGGGGCAAAAGAAATTGCTAAGTGGGCACAACTAACTTTAGCATATAAACTGCTGGGAATATAGGTGATATTCAGTGAGGATCTCTCAGGGCCTTCTGGACCTTCCAAGAAATGATTTCTGGGAATAAAAAAGTACATTTACACCAAAATACATGTATAAATATTTGTTTAGTAGTATCACAGCTACATGCAAAGTATTGCAGTACTAAAAAGGGATCAAGTGTTGAAAAGCTAAGTGAAATCTACGAAATCTCTGTAGCTAGGACTTCAAGAGCTGAACTAAAGACCTCGCGTATTAGATTAACTACCAACATAATTATTATGTGACCATGGAATTAACCACATGCCAATTTCCAACCAATGGGACTGATTTTGTAAAAGAAAAATGTCACTGTTGGCTTTGTGGAAGTCTTAGATATGTCACTGACTGTGAATACGAGTCACAGTCTGCTGCAGGGGCAGCTGGTGGCCTAGTTGTTAGGCCCCTGTGATCAGAAGGTTAGGATTTTAAACCACAGGACTGCTAGTGGTACCACTGAGGCACCCTTAAACAAAGTACACGATGCTCCCTCTGTTGGTGCTGTGGTGTGTTCATATACAACTAGAAGGGGCCACTTTGCTTTAATCTAATCAGATTTTAATCTGTGCTTTAACACACAGCAGCCACTCTGTTTCCAATACGCTGGAATTGTAGTCTGACTTCCAAAAACAACTTGGAAAACAACATGAGCATCATAACAACTAGTGTTCAGGTCTATCATCATCAGAACCTACCAGGGCTGCTGGAAGAGCTTGGAGTTCTTGGCCAGCTACGGAGACCTTCCAGACTTTTGCATCTCCTGGTCTCCTGGCCGGGGTAGAGGACACCGTAAGCAGTATGTGTGGAAAATAGGTGAGGGTCTGGGTTAGGCTAAAAGCTAACTATAGCCAGCTGGGCCTCCTGTTCACCCTAGTTTCCAATGTCTGTTCCCTGGACAATAAACTGGACTCCATCTGACTCCGACACACTACCTAGCCTGAGTTTTGCGTGTGGGGAGACATGGCCATTCAGCAACAGCTCTGTCTGGTAAAACTCAAGGTGGGGGATTGCATGTTTACATTTACAGTGAGCGATGTATGAACACTGCTAGTCTCTAGATACTGCTCATCGCTTGTGGAGTTTACAGGGGTGAACCCCACCCCCACTTCTCAGATCATATTTCTGTTATGCTAATCCATGCATACAGACTACCTTCCTGTGACTGTCTGGACTACCTTCCAGATGAGATGAATGATCTCTCTGCACTGTTTAAGGCACAGAAAGAAATGTTCAGCAGATGATGCCACAATCACAACCACCTTTCACTTGGCCCTCACCCTCTAAAAGGAACTCTTGCGAGAATACTGTTTATAGGCTTCATTACTAAACAACATCATCCGTCAGCATCTGGTAGGAAAGCTGAGACCCAAATACCACTGTCTGCTGGGCCTGAATAACTCCCTGTGCAACTGGATCCTGGATTTCCTGGCCGGGAGTCAATCAGAATCAGGAGCAACATCTTCAGTGCACAGGAGCCCCACAGGGGTGAGTGCTCGGTCTACTGCTGTTCTTGCTGCTGACCCATGACTTGTAAGGCAAGGTACAGTTCAAAAAACATAATTGAGTTTTCTAATGACATGACCATGGTGGGTTTGAGGGAATGACAGCAGAGTAAAGAAAGGAGGTACAACAGACAACCTGTCTCTTAAAGTGGACAAAACAAAAGAGATGGTTGCTGACGTGAGGAGCACACACAGTGATCACTTTTTGCCATGGAGCTTGTTCAGAGCACTAAATTCCTTCGTGTTCATATCAGAGAGAACCCTACATAGACCCTCAAAACTAGCTCCTCTGTCAAGAAAGGCCAGCAGCATCTCTACTTCCTGAAGGGACTGAGAAGAGCTCCTCTCCCAACTCCACGTTTTTTTAACCATGTCCAACAGAGAGACTATAGGGAGCTTCCTGAGTGACTGCATCATGCCATTATTGGGAATTGTACCACATTCCTTCTCCCCTGACAAGCCACCAGCATTGTTTACGATTCCAGGCACCCCTCCCACACTATCTTCTTCTTCTTGCTGTCTCCCTAAATGTTCCATAACATACAGCCCTTCACTGCTAGAATGGGAAACAATTTCTTCCCATAGGCCATTAGACTAAATGAGAACTGTACTCCCTATATGCAAGAATCCTCATCGTAAACAACTCATAATGTACCTTTCGCTTTATTAATTATTGCGTTGATTCTGCTGTGCATTTAACTGCTTGCCAGCCAGAATATAATATCTTTTGTAAAACTGTATTCATTCACACTAGTTAATTGGCTTCACTGTATGCTGTCCTGTCTTGTATTATTGTATTGTACTGCATTGTATTATAATGTATTGCATTGCTCACTCGTGTCTAAATCACTTGTGTTTTAGAGTCTTTCTTTTTGCACTCTGTTTATTCTGGTCCACAATTACATAGTCTTGTAATGTTATGTTACATCAAGGTTTTGGTGGAACAGTTTTGTTTCACTGTGTACTGTGTAGATGGTTGAAATAACATCTACTTGACTGCTTGAGAATAGGTGGAAGCTCTATACCAGCAAAACAGTACTAAAGCAAAACAGCATACAAGGTGAACTTTATTTCTCTTACAAGCTTCTGGTGAAACATGGAATGTCTGTGTTTAATCTACAGCCTAAATATGTTCCTATACAACCACCTTAGCCCTAACACACCACTGGATGCTAGCAGACCACTTTTTGGCTGGGTTACAGCCTTACATGAAGGTTCTAGCTATGATTGTCATGGTTCATCATAGATAATATTAGCAGGAAAAGGGAACTTGCTTGGTATTTGCACAAAGTCAATCCTGTCCCTAGACTAGATTCCACATTGCACAATTCTACATCAGTAAACACCTGTACACAGCTGAAAAAGGCAACAAGGCAAGTGATTATTTATTATTTGTCACATCTTGACCACCTGATACCCAGTGTTGTGCAAGTTACTTCCAAACTGTAATACATTACAGATTACTTATTACTGTCATTTAAAAGTAATCCCTTA
>JBBJLR010000029.1:7324548-7337814 GCA_037577145.1 Brachypetersius gabonensis
CACACACACACACACACACACACACACACACACACACACACACACACACACACACACACACACACACAAACACACATGTGCACACATCAAGCTTGAGGAGGTGGTTTGGGAAGTGGGGAAACTGAAGTATTTTTTTTTGTTATTTCTAGAATCATTCTGTGCCAAAAATCAGCATTTTCTAACCATTCATTTTATACATGTGGTACAGTATATGTAGTAAAAAGGGATTATAATGTTTTATAATGAAAGTGTTGTACTGCTGCCAGATGATGGTACTTTTCAGTGTTTTTCTAAGTTCTGAATGTTGACATATTCATGAAAAAAGAGAAGTGTTCTGGTGTTCTGGTCAGAAGAGCTGTGTTATTGTGGTTTGAGGGCTGTGTTGTGGTTGTGGTTTTAGTTCACTTTGGATGTGAGATGAATAGCTGTGCTGAGCTTCATGCTGGTAAAGAGTTTAGAAAAGGTGAACACAGTCTAAAGTATGTTTGAAGTACCAAAAAATTGAGCAATCAACAGAGCAGGGCAATATTATTGGGGTGCCTCCAGTTTTGCATACAACTGTATATCTGTGTACATGTGTTTGTGGGGATGAACCTGAATAGTACATCCCCACAAACAGTGAAGCAGTTTGCATGGAATGAGCAAGTGAATGAAGAAAAGAAAGAGGCAGATGTCCATATGTGTGTATGTGTGTATGTGTGTTTGTGTGTGTGTGTGTGTGTGTGTGTGTGTGTGTGTGTGTGTGTGTGTGTGTTTGCTAGAACGTTTTAGCAGCCATGCCCTAACTGTGTTCTGTTGGGATCAGTCTTCCTTTCCTCACATGTTATCCAAGCCAAACATGTGGAGCCAATCAACAGTCAAAATCCATGAAAAAGTCTCTGCTTATCTCTCTCTTTCTTTCACTCTCTCTCTCACTGGAACAGTGTCCAGAGGTGTGGGTCAGCTATGACTGAGCCTCCTAAGCCAAATAAAAATCTGTCAGAAAAATCTGCCAATCCAGATTCCTTTTCACTTTCAGGGTTTGACCAATACAGAACGAGCTTCTTCACGCAGGTCAGTCTCTACAGTCTGTCGTCTGCAACTTTATTAGACTGAGGTCAGCCAATGGCCTGTCAGCCTCCTCAAAAGCACCCATCGTTTATGAAAGCAAGAAAAAGGAGACGATCGAAAGTTGAAGGGGAGGTCGTGCGAATAAAACTCAGAACATTTATGAGCAATTTTAGGAGCTTATGGGCGTGGAAGGCAGAAAGAAATCACTTACGTTTAATTTACAGCAATTTCTGTATTACATCACAAAGAGTAAAACGAGTTAATGTGTCCACCAGAGCACACTTAACCCTGCTTTGCATTGTTCCAGAGAAGTTAGAGGTGTGTGAGCTGCGGGGAAAAAACCAGACAAGTCCTATCGGTACTTTGGCTACACTGTTTACGCCCCTTAATCACTGCATTGACTGGAATACTGCTGTGGTTGGTACTGATAAAGAACAGCAGGATTTTGAATCATGCTCAATCAGACTGTTTGATTCTGCAGAGTGATATGGTGTGTATATGATGTGAATGTCTGTTCTTGATAAGGGTGTGCATACTTTCCGTTGAACAGGGACCAGGTCCTCTCATGTTAATGTAGAAAGTCTGCAGCTCTTGTAATCGTTCATTCATGCATACACAATACAGCTTGAAATACCATATGGCCAAAATTATGTAGACACCTGACCATCATACATGCATGTGGCTGGCTAAAAATCAATGTACCACAAAGGATTGAGGTCAGGGCTCTTTGCGGGCCACTGGAGTCCCCCCATATCAAACTCATGTGTGTATGAACATAACTTTATGCACAGGACACAGTCATGCTGGACAAGAAAAAGGCTTTACACAAACTGTTGCCACAAAATTGAAAGCATATGATTGTCTGAAATGTCTTTGTATGCAATAGCATTAACACGACCCTTCGCTGTTTCTAAACAGCCCTAGCCCATGATCCCTACTCCGGCCAACTTTACTTTTGGCACTGTGCAGACCACTGGATATTGTTCTCCAGGCATCTGCAAAACTCTGCCAGATCATGAAGTGTGATTCATCACATCAGAGAAGAAACTGTCACTGCTCCAGAGTCTCCTGAAGTCAACAACCATCAAGAAGCCCTCACTACGTCATTCCCACTGATTAAACCCACCAGGGCATTCAAGCCCTGCAGACTCAGCTTCTCAGATCTGATGCTGAGGATGATGGTCTTGAATGCAGACCTAAAATCTATGAACAGAATTCTCTGGGATCGTTCGCAGAGGGTCTGCAGAGGGTCCAGTGAGGTTGATGTTGGGTGTGAGTGTGACAAGACAGCAGTCACTGGGGCAGGACACTGAAGACCGCATGAACACAGCGATGATTGTGGTGCCTTTGAAGCAGGTTGGTACGACAGTGGTACACAGAGACATACTGAACATCTGCCAACATCTTCTGGGCACTTGGTCAGGTATGTTTTCTGGTCCGATGGCCGTTTGTGTGTTAACTCTGAGCAGAGCTTTTTATCACATCAGCCATGGTCAGGCAGAGCACCTGATTGTTGGGGATTGGGTGTTGGGGGTCTTTCTCATTGCCAAATCGTTAAATGCCTCAAATCGTGTGTAAAAATCATTTAGCACGTCTGAATCACAAGCAGGTGTAGATGTCTTGTAGTTGGTGATGTCCTGCCATATGCTCCGTGTGTGTTCTGTGGCCTAGAACCAACCACTGACTTTTCGATCGTATGTATGCTTTGCTGTTATGATGGCCTAGAATAGACTGGCCCTCATTTTATAAACCAAGAACCCATTTGACAAAAGAATAGAAGGGAAAGCTCGCTGAGAAAGGCTAGCTTTTAGCCTAGCTTGCCATTCACTTGCTGCACTTCTGTTTCCTTGCGTTCCACTTACAATATCCGTTCTTTTAGACCAGTGGTCCCTAACCTTATTGTGTCATGGACCAGTTACATATTATAAATATGATCACGGACGGGTGTTTGGTTTTCGCTAATTTTAGCTAGTTTGTAGGCTAAATTGTTTAACATGACTGAAACGAGTGTTAACAAAAAGATCTTTCAGACTCTGATAATCAAATAAAATATGTTTGCTCTGTCTTTCTATGTGGCCTGGTACCAAATGACTCACAGACCCCAGTTGGGACTTGTGTTCTACACAACAGCATCAGGCAATGCTTCCAGCGGCCCTGTCTGACTTTGAGCTAGACCGTTTGCACAACAATGACAGATTCAGAGCTGTCACTGCATGTCACAGCGCCCTATTCAGGGTGAGAACACATTTCAGGAAGAATTTTATTAGGCTACAGTCCATTCTTCTTGATTTCAGCTTAAGATTAAAAGTGTGCTTTGTGGTTAGGTTTCACCCTAGTTGGCAGAGTGTTCAAAAGGTATGTTTGGACCAGTTAATGCTCTAACTCAATAGTCACCAATTCTGTCTCACAGATCTACCTTCCTCACAAGTCTAGTTCCAGCCACAGTCTGCAACACCTGCTTTGTCTAAAGAACTTCTTCAGAAGTCCAGATTGTCCTGATTAGCTGAAGCACTGAGTAAGATCTCCAGGAGGAGGATTGATGGACAGCACTTACCTCCGCATTGTCTATGGGCTTATTGAGCTCAGATCGAATGAGCCAATGTCGAGTTCTTGCTGATTTGGCTTTGAGCTAGACAGTTTGCACCACAGTGACAGATTCAGAACTGGTCCTGCATGTTACAGATTGAAGTTTCAGATTCAGAGTGTGCTTTGGGAATAGTGTGTTTGGGTGAGTGTTCAAAAGGTACATTTGGGTAAATATTTCAGAACCAGTTAAAGCTCTAGCTCAGTGGTCACTAACCCTGGTCCTGGAGATCTACCTTTCGGAAGGAGACCAGCTCCAACGGCAGCATGTTGGATGCAGTTTGGAAAGTAGATCTCCAGGAGGAGGGTGGGTATCCAGTGTATCCACTTTAGCAGCTCTAAAATACAATGCATGTGCAAACTCCTCCTCCTTTTTTTAGGTTGAGCTCCAAAAAAAGAAATGACAAAGGACAGTATGCGCTAAACTCAGCATCCACAGTCCTTAATTGTTTTATTCTGTTGTCTTTTCTTGCCTTTACTTTTTATGTATGTCTCCACTTACCGAACTCACTTAGTCGAAACAAACACACAGCTCCGATAATCTATAAAATCTACAATAACAACTATCTATTCTGCTCTCTCTGCAGACACTGAAAGGTAGAGTGTGTGGTTGACGGACAGCACTTAACTCTCCCTTGTCTATGGGCTTATAGAGCTCAGATCGAATGATTTTACTCTGGCAGAGAGTTCAAAAGGTATAATTGGGTTTGGATCAATATTTCAGGATCAGCTCTAGCTCAGTGGTCACCAGCCCTGGTCCTGGAGATCTACCTTCCTGAGAAGCCTAATTCCAACAGCATCATTTTAAATGCAGTTTGAAGCCAAAAAAGTAGATCTCCAGGAGGAGGGTTTCATAACCACTGCTCTAGAAGCTCAAAAATACAATGCATGAGCAAACACTTCCCCCATTTTTTTAGGTTGAGCTCCAAAAAAAGAAACGAGAAAGATCAATTTTCACATATTGCAGGAACCCAAAAATATCCTCAGTCTGCACTAAACCCAGCTCCTCCAGTCTTTAATAGTCTTATTCTGTCCTCTTTTCCTGCAGTTACTTCTTTTTCAGTTTTGTCTCCATTTAACCTAATTCACTTAGTCGAAACAAACACACAGCTCCGATAATCTATAAAATCTACAATAACAACTATCTATTCTGCTCTCTCTGCAGACACTGAAAGGTGGAGTGTGTGGTTGACGGACAGCACTTAACTCCGCATCGTCTATGGGTTTATAGAGCTCAGATCGAATGAGCCGCTGAAATGCACACTGCCCTCCCCCGAGGCACATTATGCTCCAGTACAAAGAGCGAAGAACCCCTGGAGACCTTCTGCACCAGCGAAGGAGGGGGGGTGCACTCCTGTACCTAGACACGGAGTCTCCTCATTGGGCACACATAAGAGCCACAAGCCAGGTAATGCTGAGTCTAAGAAGCAGATTCAGAGACACTGCAGCCAGTGTGTCTGCTGTTTGCACAGGTACAGAGTTGTATCATGCAAAAGGTTAAGCTAATTAGATATTCTTTGTACCAGTTAGCGGAAGAGCATTAGAACTCTGCATAGAAAACAGAAGTGAATACAGAAGAAAATAAATCACTAGTGTTACATGATATTACGGGTCAACACTTTTCTAAACTCTTCTAAAAAGTTTTTCATGCTGATTTAAGATCTGCGGTCAGTTTCTTCAGTCACATCAACTTTTTGAATGATGAGTAATATTAGATTTGCAATAGACTTGCATGCAGTTTTTATTCAACCGCAGGCACCACTCAAGTAACTCTTTCAATATTATCAGTGTGAAGTCAGACAGGCCACACCGTGGCATAGATATAATGATCAGAGTCAGTCAGCTACCACTGTTTCTTCAAAAGCACTTAGCATATGATTATTATACGCTACTTATACCAACTATTACTAGCCTTATCACAAAATTGTATGTGTGGGGAAAAACTAAACACAGATTTGAAATCAGCATGAAAAACACTACAAAACCCACCTAAACGTCTCTCTGGTGATTCTGACCTGTTGACCTGTGTAAAAGTTTTTGCCTGAATCCTGCCTTAGAGTGTGTAAAGCTGGTTTTCGTAGCTTGAGAATTTCTAGAAAACATACTTGAACAGCTGAAAAAAATGATAAACACCAGCCAGAATGTCTTATGACATGAAAACCGAGGATCAGACAGTTTTTTGCAGAATGTTGTCATCTTTCACAAGTGATAATTTAACCACTCGCTGATGATCACGCAAACACAAACAACAGGTTACAATTTGGTAATGTGATGTCATTATAACTTCATGGGTCTTAAAAGGTTAGCAGGATGCAACTAAAGGGTTAATAATGCACTGGACAGCTGACAGCTGCAGACTAGGGTGTAATTAAGGAACAGGCAGGGGCCGACTCCACCTGCTCTATTTGGACAAACACAGCCTGTCTCAGAGTCCACGGCTGCGGTTTGTGGTTTTACTTATGTACACACTTCTGAGACACGCATCTGAATTTAGCCAAAGTGTACATATTAAGACCATGAGTGTGTGGATATGCATCTATATACTCATAGACTCATGGGACAGCTAATTGTGGACATTCTCATGATCTGAACGTTATTCCCTCTTTCTTACCAGTCTGTTCTAATGACACTAATGCATTGCACTCTGGGATATATACTCAGCCTAATACTGCTTCGAAATGGCATTGAGGGGAAGAGGGCCCTGAGTTTGTGTTTTGAGTGGTCTTACAGAGAAATAAGGCACATTCGGTCACCTACCGTAACACACATGAACACGCACACATTAAACAAAACCGCATGTGCGAACTTTGGGACAAGGGAGCCATTGACAAGACGAAAATAAAACCAACACAAGCTTAGTAGGTCGAAGTCATTTTTAATTCCATTTCATTCCAAATAGGCACAAGCCTGGTTTACCATGCATGGTGTAACATTCCACACCATCGGACTACATGTGTACTTTCTCACCGTATATTATCGTAATTGATGGGGTGTAGGGCTTCTGTTCATGCCCATGATGTATTACTGGTGCTCAGATGGCAATTATGAGTGACTGAGTCATGTAAGCTGCCTGTTTCGTACATGAGAGTAACAGTCACGACCCGGCATTTTGTTCAGACCTCGTCCCACAGCATTTGTTACAAAACCCTGTGAAAAGAGGCATTAAGAAAAGAGGAAAGGGAGCATGGGTCCCTGGAGAAAGATGAGTCAGGCCAATGTCACAGATGAAGATTGGCTTACAAATTGAGTTTAATGGCTGCTTCTCTGAACTGTTCCAGCCCGGGCCTGCTCTGGCTGCTCTCTGCCAGGCTAAGTTAATAACCGGTGACCCTGCTCTGACGTGCCCCCCCAATAAAGGTCCAAATTGAGTCATTTGTGAGGGAATTCCACCGCCTCACCTAATCAATCCGTGTTATTCCTATAGTGGAATGGACGGAGTGAGGAATAGAGGGAGGTCAATCAATACAGCTCAATCGCTCTTGATCATAATTAGTTGGCCGTTTTTTTGGGGGTTTTTTGTGTGTTTTCGTTTTACCCAAGAGGTCAGAAGAATTCACTAATGGCTAGCTGACCTGAGGTCAGATTCATACATATTGCAGCACATTATTATTACTATTGTAACATGCATTGCATTCTCCTTGGAACAAAATCAAATCAAATTGATTTTGCTCAACAATAACACGCCCTCCATCAATGATCAATAACGGCACAAACAACCTCCTGCTGCTGGCCAGTCTCTCGGTGCTGGGGTTTAATGTTTTATTACATGGGCGTTACTGCACAGCTAGGGTATAAAAACCTCTTGGCACCTTAAATATAAACAACTGGTTAAGCTAAAGTTAAGGTATCCTATCTCACAAGCAAATTTGTGCTTCATTTCTATATAATATGCATAATCTGTAAAGAAAATGCTGCACTGGCAAGAGAAATCATCTATATTTTATATCATTATGAGTTATACAAATAATATGTGCCAATGAAATAAGACACTTTTATTAGATAAATAGCTTAAAATAAAAGTCTGGAAATACATTAAATAATCTTTTTGCAAAATTACAACAATCTCATAATGAGAAATAGATTATACAGACTAGATTTCAGATTACTTCACTCGCTTTTCATTTATAAGATATAATTTTTTGAATCATACCAAAATAAGGAAGTCTTCATAAACACTGTTGTTGATGTCGATAAATCATTTGTGCCCAAATGCTTGCATTAATTAACCTTTCTATTGTTTAGTGGTCACTGCTCTCAACAGAATATTGGCAAGATTCTCATTTCGGTTAATGTAAAATCTATCGATCCCAACAAAACAGACATAAATTTGAAGCTTGTCTACTTGTATACTTATATTATGGTGACATAAGAGGGTTGGACAGACTTTTGCATGCTAGAATATCTAATTGTGATGAAGCCTAGTAACAAAAGAACACATTTGTGGGCAGAGCTTGAGTAGTATTGTGTGACCAAAGAAAAACACAGCAGCACTCCCTGTTGGCATCCATCTTTCACCTAAATAATGCCATCAGACATTTGCTGTTGTACTGTGTCCAGATGTCCTTTGTGGAACTCAAGAAGCCTGGAATCAAAACTACACCCAATCTGGCAGAGTTTACATCAACCACTGTGCCTGTGTGAGGCACACTCTAATTATAAACCAGGTTAATTAAGGTCAATTAAAACCAGTCTGCAACACTGTCTGAGACAAGAGGAAACACTTGAGAATTGCAGGCTTTTGGTTTGCATTTGATCTCACATCACAAGAGAACAAGTTCCCATTTTAAATGTTTTCTAGATAAATAAATAAAAAATGTCATGTGTCATACTGAATTAAACTACAGCTCTGTTCAGTAACAATGAATTTAATTCAGTTTTAGTTGAACACTTTTGTAGCTGATAAGACCACGAGTAAATGCTAAAAGATATATGAGAGATACTGTACCACTTTAAAACAAGACCACCTTCATAAAAGTTAATGAAAAGTATAAAATTAGGGTATTATAATTATTCACTGGGATACAAACACCTTCTATTCATTCGTTATTACACAAAAATAAAAAAGCTGTATTGGGACGCCTGACCACTTCACAAACAGAGATTTTAACAAACAAACAGGGACTTTATTATGGAGTTGGTCCCCCATTGCTATATCAGCTTCCACTCTTCTTAGAAGGCTCTCCACAAGATTTTGGAGTTTCTGTGGGAATTTGGGCCCATTCATTCTTTTGATCATTTATGAGGTCAGGCGCTGATGTTGGATGAGAAGGTCTGGCTCACAATCTCCGTTCCAGTTCATCCCAAAGGTGTTGGATGGGGTTGAGGTCAGGGCTCTGTGTGGGCCAGTTTTTCTTCACTAAACTCATCCAGCCATGTCTTTATGGACCTTGCTTTGTGCACTGGGGTACAGGCAGCTGGTGGCCTAGTGGTTAAGGCATTTGCCCTGTGATCAGAAAGTCCGGGTTCAACTCCCAAGACCACTAGGCACCTCTGAGGTACCCTGAGCAAGGCACCCTCCCCGTTCGTAGGGGTGGGTACCTTGCTTCACTTGATGAATGGGTTAAATGCAGATGAAATATTTCATGCTGTTCACACTGTGTGCTGTGGTGTTTTCACGTATGACCAGATTGTCACTTTCACTAGAAAAAGGTTCTTCCCCAAACTGTGTCCACAAAGTTGGAGGCATGGTCTTGTCCAAAATGTCTTGGTATGCTGAAGCATTATGACTGTCCTTGCCTGGAAGTAAGGGGCCTAGTCCAAACCCTGAAAACCAGGAGTGTCCCAATACTTTACACTGTCCACATATATAACAAGTATAATAATGATTGATTTAGAACAGTATCGATGAATGTACAGATTTCTTTGTGCTCTGTAATGCCTGTTAATGGGTTTACAAACTAATTAATTAAATAAACAAACATTAATAAACCAGTTATCAACCCAAGACAAGCTAAATGTCTTTTAAAGTGAACATATTTGAGGTACCACTTAATTTAGACCTTGCACATGTTCTGCATTACACATGCAGTGTGTTTTCAGTTAACACATTTCAACAATGCTGATAATCCAGACCTGCACTGAGGATGAGTGTTCTATTGTACTCTTTTTTTTTCGCACTCATATTATTCAATTTCCGCCATCCCCCACCTAGATGATGTCACATCCACACCAAACTACTGTCTGATTAGGCCCACGCACATCTTAGACACAGCCATAGGATGGATGTGTGCGTGTGTGTGTGTGTGTGTGTGTGTGTATGTAGAAGTTCAGAGTACAGCTAACCGTAAAGGTCAATAAAAGGTTACACAATACATCTGAGACTGGGTTCTTTGCTTCTTTGCGGGATAGGAGTGAGAATAGGAGAGGCATTCGTATCCCAAGGAGCCTAGAAAAGACAACTTCTGTGAAAACTGGTCATTTCCTGATTGACTCCAGATGAGCCTCCGCCTCCACACCCCCAGAACACTTGACACTAATCCATGTACAACATACAGACATACGCTTCAGACAAACCCAGTTAGCTCTCAATGCCCAGTCAGAGAAAGACACATTTGAAAATGGCAGCTGCCCTTTACATTGTGCGAACATCCCAAATAGACCAGAAGTAATAACCTGAAACAAAATCTTCTTACATTAAAGCTAAGAGCCTTGTTTTCTTCAACCATAAACTTACCATTTTAGAGATAAGAGGTTTTCTCATGGGGGCAATGACATGAAAGTGTTTATGCCAAAGATTAATGCGTCTTTTTGATGCTTCTGATGTGTAAAGCTAAAATGAAACAAAACCCCCGAACAGCAAAATTATAACATCTCTAGATTGTACTTGCTTTTGAATCTTTTTGTGCCTGTGCAGCAATTTCTTTCGGGATCAAGAAAAGTTTTCTGATTCTGATACGGATTGTTATGTAGCATCACTCATATTAAGAACATCATACATTGGATCTATGATTGATTTTGAGGTCCATAAAGCAAAATGACTATTAGTACATATATTTCAGTTTGAGGATACCTGTTATATAGTGTTCTTAACGGCACAGTGTTTTATGTAATATAAAGCATCTTATGTCTTCTAGTAAATATTAACACAAGATGTTCATTTGTTTCTTTTTAGAGTGTTTTATTCAATGTTTATGCATGTTAAAGGTCTCTTTAAAGGCAGTCTTCAAATAAAATGCTGCTGAAAAAAAAAAGATTCCTAAGTTGCTGTGATGGTGTGTATTTAAGAAGCCAACCCACTTTTAGGCTCAGTCCCAGAACTGTTGGCTACTAGTCACACCCAGCGACAGGATAAAAGGCTAATATGTGTTAAATACACTAACGTTGAGGACATTTAGATACAAACAGTTTTTAAAGAGCTATATATACACACACTGGATAATATATGTTTCTAAACAAAACAGCTTGCGTTACAAGACCACACATTTCACTACCTGAAAGAGTCTAAAAAGGTCAAAAGGCTAGACTTGTTTCCTTCTTAATCGGGGCTGGTGTTCAGATAAGTGCTGAACGGAATGCTTACATCAACAAGCCGTCCCATTTGTGTCACCAGACATATACAGAGCGTCCTCGGTGACGAAGCAAACACGGCAAGCAGAAACAAATGAGAGCAGTCACATCACGAGAAAGTAGAGATGGAGTGAAAAGGATGATAAGATGGGGAGAGAGATTGAGAGAGAGAAGAAGAGAGACAGAGAGAGAGGGGAGAGATACAGAGAGAGAGAGGGGGAGAGACACAGAGAGACAGAATGAAGGTAAGAGATACAGAGAGGGGGGGAGACGAAGAGAGACAGAAAGACAGATGGTGAAAGAGATACAGAGAGAGAGAGAGAGAGAGAGAGAGAGAGAGAGAGAGAGAGAGAGAGAGAGAGACAGAAAGAGAGAAAGAAAGAAAGAGAGAGAGAGGGAGAGATATACAGAGAGAGAGAGAGAGAGAGAGAGAGAGAGGGAGAGAGAGACAGGAAAAGAGACAGAAAGACAGAGAGAGAGGGTGAGAGAGACACGGAGAGAGAGGGGGGGGAAGGGAGAGACAGAGAAAGAGAGAGAGAGAGGCAGAGAGAGAGGGCGAGGGGACAAAGTGGTATGGAGAGGGGGAGCAGGAGAGAAATCAAGAGGGACTGAGAGAGTTGGAGAAAGAGGGAGAAGAAAAACAGAAAGAATAAAAGAGACAAAGAAAGGGAAGGGGGCAAGAGAGAGAGGGAGAGAGAGAGAAAAAGAGAAAGAAAGAGAGAGAGAGACAAAGGGAGTTAGAGAGAGAGGAGAGAGAGGGAGAGAGGGATAAAGGAAGACGGGGCGACACAGGAGAGAAAATGGGATGGAGAGAGGGAGAGGGAAATCAAGAGCGATAGAAAGAGACAAAAGGAAGAACAGAAATAGAAAGCAAGGATAAAAGAGACAAACAAAGGAAGGAGAGAGCGAGGGAGTGTGGCGAGAGAGAGAAAAAGAGAAAGAAAGAGAGACAAAGAGGGAGAGACAGAAGACAGAGACGGAAAGAGAGAAGTTCTGACAAAAGTTTGCACTCTTCCAAGGAGACAGAGGGTAAATACAAAGTAATTGAGAGGGAGAAAATTAAAACAAGGAGAGTGAGAAAGAAAAGAAAGGTAGATTAAGTGAGAGGGAGAGGGAAAGAAAGAGATGTAGGTCAGACAAATTGCCGGGTAATTAGGGAACATCATGATTATAATCATGTATTTTTGCGTCTTGTCTGATGGACTATAAAGCCCTTGTCATCACGGCCAGGGATCGTGGAAAGGAGGCCATTCGTGGGGAGGCGAGGCAGGGACAAAGAGAGGCAGAAGGGGAGAGGAGAGGTGGGATGGTCTGTTAAACAGACAGTTCTCTCTCACTTCCCTCTTGTGGAGCATAGATAATAGGCACTTTTCCTCTGGACAGTGCGGTACTACACAAAATGGTTATTAATTCATAACCACGCATGTTTCAGCATTTCCACTGCCAAGCTCATTGTACCGTGTCTGCTCCTGAAATTGGTTACGCCTCAAGCATAATAAATTGGGACATATTACAGGAGCTTGAAACAATGTGGAACATTGATTGGTCAAACACAATCATCAAAGAAGTCACCGGTCTGACAGCTTTTTAAAAAAAGTCAGAATCTCTGAAGATTGAAGAATAAAAGATTCATCAGAACTTGAAGTCCCATTATTGTTACTATAGTGGCGATTTGTGAAATTGTGTGGAAAGTCATGTAACCTTTGTACAACCCCTTATAAAGGGTTCTTTGAGTACATAGAAGGATTAAACTTAATCAATGATCACAGTCTACACAATTATCTACAGGTGAAACTACCCACATTACTGCATTCAGAGGTTTGACTATGAAAGAAAGAGAATAGCAGTCTGAGATACAGTAGCGGAGACAACTGCATTCTCCAAAAAAAACAATGGAAAACAGTGGAGAAACAGAGATAGAGAAGAGAGAGAAGGAGACAAAAGGAGACAGAGGGGGAGAAAGTGGGACCGAGAGAGGCAGAGAGAAATCAAGAGAAGTGGTGAGAGATGGAGAAAGAAAGTAAGAATAAAAGAGACAAAGAGAGGAGGGGAGAGGGAGAGAGAGAGAGAGAGAGAGAGAGAGCGAGAGAGAGAGAGAGAGAGAGAGAGAGAGAGAGAGAGAGAGAG
>JBBJLR010000029.1:7351090-7361504 GCA_037577145.1 Brachypetersius gabonensis
GAGAGAGAGAGAGAGAGAGAGAGAGAGAGAGAGAGAGGGAGAGAGAGAGAGAGAGAGAGAGAGAGAGAGAGAGAGAGGAGGAGGGGAGGAAAGAAAGGAGAGAGAGGGGAAATCAGTAGAAGAACAAGGGGACAGAAGAAAGGGAAACACAGAGAAAGAGACAACAAGAGGGAGAGAGAGCAAGGGAAATAGAGAATGAGGGGAAGAAAGAAGGGAGAATAAGAGAGGAGAGGGAGAGAAAGAGGTTAAAGTGTATAGATAGATAGATAGACAGACAGACAGACAGAAAGAGAGAGGGGAGGAGAATGGGGCGCAGTGAGAGGGAGTGACAGTAAGAGGAAGGATGAGGGGAAGCAAGAAAGGAGAGAGAGAGAGATTTTAATAGACGGGCGTTGACTCTTCCTGCCTGGAGTGCTAAACAGTGTTGATTTATGCACAGGCATGGCCCAGTCGACCCCTGGAGCTGCTCGCTCAGGACTGCGCCGTCTCACCACCCCGGAGATGGACGCTATTGGCAGGGCACTCACGGGCAGGATTTCCCTTTGGAGATCACTGTCCGTGCCAGGCAAAGCCACATCCTCTAGCTCACACACACCTGCACGTGAGCCTGCAGAAAAAATGCTGCATCTTGGCCACATTCTAGTTTTTCAGCACTTTCGCTCTCACAGTGTACGTGACTACACCAGTAAGATTACACTGAGATTAGATTACTCTGAGCAGCTGCGTTCACAGACATTAGAGACTTCTCATATGTAGTAATCCACTGCAAATGCTTTGTAGATGCGTATGTTTTCTTGGACCTACATTCAACTAGGCATGATTACTTTATATGTGGCATTTATTGTAGCCTTAATGTTAATCTCAACCTTTAAAAAGGGCAAGTTTACAATTTTTGAAAAACATTTTAATTGACCCATTAAGATGTTAAGTAAGTCATTCAGAGATGCTAGATGTAAATTCTAGTGTAGATTTGATTTGTTTTGTTTGATGTGGATTCTAAATTGCAATTCTAGAGAAGCTCAAATCAGAATAATTCACAACATTGCGGATTGCAAACAGACCTCCAAAGCATCTAAACGCATCCATACAGAAAGTTATTATATGACGTTATAAAGAATACATGGTGTGATGCCTGAAAATGTAACACTGTCACCTCTGGTTCTTTCATTGTTGTAATGAAGTCAGGGCTGATAAGTTAAATGACAATTAATCATTTCACATGAACGCACTCTGGATTATTTGTTTACATGATAATCATGATCTAGGCAGAAACTTTGAAAAAACGACAAAACTGCCCTATTAAACCTGATTCTAATGATATTATAAATAAACTGAATTTTGATCAGAATTGACTGATAATTTAATGGGATGTTACTAATATATATTTACTAGTTATACAAAAATACTTAACTAGTTGTCATTTATAGCAGTTAATGAAACATCTGGACTGTTCTTGACAGTTTTACACAGTTTAAAGGGTTTTTTTGTATTGTAGCATAGTGTTACATTGATGGTGGAATCTTTTATGAAGTACTTCCAGACAAACAAAATACATTTTGCTTTAGAGTTTCTGGACTGTCCTGCTGAATGCTAACTTCTGCTTCTGCCACCACCATATTTCACTACTGAATTTAGGTATGGTTAGTCACTAGTTGACGGCTGCCCACCGTGTCCACTAGTTGACACATTAGTGAGGTCTATGCAATCTCTGACACACATACACACACAGAGTGAGAGAGTGAGAGATAAAGAAAACGGACATAATAATTCTAATTACTGGCAAGTCAACAAGATCAAAGATCAGGGCCTCTCGGTAGACTGAGATAGATTTGCTTCAGAGGGCCAAGCCTTCAAATGATCCAGACGTTAATTGCTATGCCTCTTTGCGATAATGCTTTGGACATCATAGACGCAAGAAACTTCCTCGTTAGTGGGAAAAAAAATACTAATAACACTCTAGGGATGGATTTTAGTCAATGAGTAGAAACAATCAGCTTTGAACAAAAACCCATTGAAGTGTCGGATCGATGGCAGCTGGGAGGAGAGGACAGATTTGTTTGTGTCTGAGGGGCTTTTGGACATCAAATAGTTCTCTCAAGTACAAACAGATTTGGAGAGAAGCGCTCAGACAGGCTGCGTTTCACGGCTATGGGTTATTTGAAGAGTGGGCATCTGCCACCATCTGTCTGGATAGACAGACGTTATTGTTATTGTCCTTTCAGGAGCGTTTACTCATCGCACTGACCTCGGTGGGGCGTGACTGAGGCATCTGCTGACATCATCAGGGCGGGGCATGGGCATCTGGTGACTTGTCAGGCTTTGATGTGAGCAGCTGTGAATCTGAAATGGTGCACGGCCTGAAAAAAGGGTGTCACAGTGTCCTCTCCCTGGGGTTCGATGTTTTCCTCAGTGACCGGTCCTGCAAGGGATGATCTACTGTGGACAGTTTTGATTCTTACAAAATATATTAGATGTTTTACTGTATTTCAAAATATTAGCTAATTGAAGGCGTCCAGTATTTATGACACACTTTTTGGGAATATGTTTTAGTGTATGATAACCTGTGACATTGTTAATAGGATAATGAGCTCATTTATATATATATATTTGCTGAGTGAAGACAACTTGTGATTTTCAGCCTTTTTCTCTCATATTAAACGATGTGTCAATAATTCTGGAGGGTACTGTATATAGTCATACAAGGAGACCTGGATGAGGGATATAGACTTAGGTTGAGTCCTTATTATCAGGCATGGAAACAGCTAATAATTTTCTTACTAATAAGATATTAATGTATATGATTAAATATGAATCTTAGCAATTACATTTTACTAACAAATAATATAAGTTTTCACTTAATTAGTAGAAGATTTTGAGAATGTATTTCTGCACCATATTTCACAATCTTTTGGACGCGTCATCTTGAAACAAGTGAAAAGTATAATATCTATTTATATAATCATCAAAAAATCATAAGAACCTGAGCAGTAACTCTTTTCAGTGTCTGTTTAGTGTCATGCATTACTTAAAATATAGCAGAATTTCTAATAAAGATACTGATAAAGTTCATGAAGAAAAAAACGAGGAAATATCTAACAGGAAACATGCTAAGAGTTCTGATTCGCATTGATTTTTTAAACTCTAATAACTGTCTGTCAATTCCACCCATTCTGAGAAGGATTGGATGCTGCAGACAATTTCGATGGCTGTAATGAACATGATTTGTTACTTTTATTATACTTTTTGCTGCAGCCTGTATTCTCACTATCCTCCACCTTTACTTTCACACATTATCCCTCGTTCTTTCAGTGCTCAGAGGAGCTAAATGAGCACATGCCACCCTCATGCTCGCCTTGAATGCCTGAATCAATTCAGCTCCTCAGTCAGGTTCCCTGAATCTTTTTCGTCTCCCTTCACAAACACTCTCTCCATCTCTCTGTCGCAGGTGTAAAATGTCCCATGAACAAACTGTTTTTTGATAACCAAGACTGGTCAGTGGTTGGCAAGCTTCCTCCTAAAGATCTGATTTTTTTAAGAAAAAAGTTTCACCCGGCATCACCCGAAACCCCACAACACACAAGACACGCACACACTCACAGCTCTATATAGACAGCTGAACATTAGGCGAACTGCATGAAATCATTTCAAGGAAATATGTTAATTAGGCTGCAAAAACACTCTGTTTTGTATTCCCTGTTTTTGTAATGTCACATACGCCAGCCCTTTTACAGGCTTGGCCCATTTAGCTTACAACAGGTTAGCCCCGCCCACTCACGCTGAAGTTATAAGGAGTGTTTTAGGTCACTTGAATGAGGAACAATACAGAGCTGCCAATCAGAGCAGATGTAGTTTACATATATCAGTCTTGCATGCACAATAAAACAAGAGCTCGTTAATTCTCAGGGATAAAGAGGTTAGAAAAAGGTCATTTAAAGATGTTGTAGAAAAGCACATGAGCATCATAAGCAGGGAAAGTACAAAGCAGGTGAATTCATCCCTCAAGTATTTGACTTCATATACTGTAGTCAGATGATTAAGATCTTACACGCACGTGACTCTTTAGTACTCCCATATGGACAACAGTTTCAGCTTATGGCAGTAGAGATGTAAAGTAAATGAAGTCTTAATTAGACCCTCTCTTTTGCTCCTTCATCTTACGAGAACACATCTCACAGAAAAGCTAATTGTCCTTAAATAAAAGAGGTTTGTGTACTGTACAACCATCAGCACATTTACATATGACCATCAATTCCGCCTATAGCAATTCATATTCAAGTCATAGGAATTAATGTGGCTTGAGATAGAGTGTAGTAGAGTTATTAGAGTAGAAAACATACATAAAATTATTAAGCATTTAAAGTTATTAAGCAATTTCTAATGATATGTCAGCTTTTCAAAAGAGATACAAAACAGGGTGACCAATCAGAGCAGAAGTAATTTACATATATTGGTCTTAAAGAGGAGTAGTAACACAAAATACCTGTTTGATTCAAAGAGATTTAAAAATCAGTTCGACTGTTTGACTGGTTTGTGTATGTAAAAAATCACACAAATGGCATGAGTGGCATAAATAATAAATGGCAGAATATGGGTCCTTGAAGACTCACCGCCCTTGTCGATATGTGTAATGCTGAATTCTGATCACCCATTCAGGGCTTGTCGTGTGGCTTGGAATGCCAAATGATCATCGGCGTACACAGAGGAATTGCATGTTGAACCTGTACAAACAATCCGCACAAGTGAGGAAGAGTGTGTGCAGTCTTAAAAGTAAAGAGGCCGAATAGAGGGGCAGTTGGTGGCCTAGTGGTCAGTGCGTTCACCCTGCAATAAAGAAGTTGTGGGTTTGATTCCCAAGACTGCTAAGCGCCTCTGAGGTACCCCTGAGCAAGGTACCGTCCCCACACTCTGTATTCGTGGCTGCCTGCTGCTTCACTTGGTGAAATGCAGAGAACGAATTTTGTGCTGTGGTGTGTTCACATATGACAGAGTGACCACTTCAGTGGTCCTGGGTCATGAATCATTTAGTATTGGGGTGCACAGTAAGAAAGAAAAACTTTTTTATATGTTTACATTACTCTTTTACATTGATTACAAACAAGTTTTAGATAAAACACATTTATTGAATGAAAAGTAAAATTATGGAAAACGTATTGTCTGCGTAATTGCCTTTGCATAATCAAATGATATACTGAGCACTCCAGGGTCTTGCATGAAAGCAGTCCATGGTATCGTCACTGCCTTAGACCCTTTTAATGCATGGTTCCTTAAAATCAGCTCTATAAATAGGATGGGAGTGTGTAAAGAACCATTTTTAGGTAATAATGTAGATTCAGTATTAATCGAGCCAAACGGCCAAACTAAGAGCCATAAGGTTTTGGCCTTTGTCATTGAGGGTGTGAGGGAAGGGAAGAAGGAGGATTATTGGGCACTAGCGACCCCCTTGAAGCTGATGTAAAATATTCATTAAGAGTCAAGTGTTTCTTGTGAAATTACCTCCCTCCCCCTCCAGTCTCTGGCCACGGTGGGGAATAATTAGTTATAAGGGCACAGCCGTTCTTCTGATTTTAATCATGTAACAGAAGGAGAAAATCTCACAGCGTGAACATATTAGGTCTGCACGGTGGTGGGAAAGGGGAGGGGGGGTCAGGGTCAAGAGAGGGAGAAATAAAAGAGAGTGAGTGAGAAATAAAAGCGCTAGTGAACAGTTAGCAATCTGAGTGGGAACCGGGGCCTTTAATTAAATATTTATGTCATATTAGAAAAGGAGATTTCAATCCAATAGCCAGAGGAAACACAACTGCATAGAGGGCTCTTATTAAGAAAGGAAGAGGGAGAAAGAGTGAGTGAAGGAGGTGAAGAGAAAGAAGGCATGAGATATGAAAGGAGTAGGAAAAGAAGAGAGAAAGTGCAAGACTGACAACGCAAAGGAGAAAATGATATACATGCAGCCTTTATTGTTCCTTCTCCCTTAATTATACAGAGGCAGATGAAAATTTAATCTCCTATGGATTGTTTCCCGAGTTAATATTCAAGCTTAATCTGACACTCAAGTTAACCTCGGTGCTTCACCAGCAGGACGTGTGTGTGTGTGGACATATTATGATTAAAATTGCTGTGCCAAATGAAAGACACACTGAAACAGAATACATGTCAAGTGCCATGGCAGATACACTGTAAGAGAAAAGCACTGTATATAGTACTAAAAGGGATACTTGTAACAATAGAATAACTTTATGTGCTTCAAAAAACGTAAAAAAAAATCGGTCTTTACAAAAAACACATTCAGTTGCTTCATTCTGGAGAAAAGTTATTTAACCATTTAAGCACAATCTCTTTTATGTACACTGTCAGAGAAAATGTATTGTACAGAGATGCTTTTTTATCAAGGTACAATGTAAATGTATCTCAAAGATTCATTGTCCTCAAAGATTCAATTGTGCACCTTAAATAAGTTCCCAGGGAAGAAGAGCATGTTTGTATCTTCTTTCATAGCCTCATATTTTTAAATAGTAAAAGAAAACAGAAAGCCTGGAGTCAACACAGGGTGCAGCTTAAAAATATATAAATGCAGTGGAATACAGCAGAATTTCTTAACTAAGGTTACCTGAAAACCTATCCTTGACTACCGCAATGCCAGTTAATTGGACTTTTGTCTCCATGGTGATTTATTTTTTTTGGTTATTTACCTATAACACAGATCAAAAGGTCAAAATCATCAGACATATCTGGGTTTTGTAGTGTTTTTCATGCCAATTTCAAATCTGTGTTTATTTTTTCTCGCGCATACAGTTTTTTGTGATGCATGATAGTTGGCATAATTAGCATATAATCATCATATGCTGAGCGTTTTTGAAGAAACAGTGGTAGCCGACTGACACTGATCATTATATCTATGCCACAGTGTGGCCTGTCTGACTTCACACAGAAAATATTGAAAAAGTTACTTGATTGATGCCTGCGGTTTAATAAAACATGCATGAAAGTCTATTGCAAATATAATATTACTCATGTGACTGAAAAAAATGAAAAGCAGATCTGAAATCAGCATGAAAAACTGGTTTAGAAAGTGTGTTGTGGTTTCTGATGATAACCTGTGTAATCAAAAATCCAGGTTAGACAGAAGTTCTCTTTCGTGTCACAGAGGGCCGTATCTATTAAGAACATCTGGGTTAAATTAAGATTTAAGATTTAAGATTCATTAGGTTGGGAACAGTTTCTGAATCAGTCCAGCACCTTGTGATGGTGAATCTCAAAATATGGGTGAAATTACAAATACGGAGAACTTTGGTTAAGCATTGCATGTGCAGAGAACATTTTCAAAGCAATAATAATAAACATGATCTCTTCTAAACATTACCATTAAGCGATACTAGAGCGTATACTCAAAGATATCAGGTAACTGCCTCTTCAAAGTACTTGAAGCAGATAAATGGAATAGATGTTATACATCAAGCACAACTGTAACAAAACTAAATGCTAGTTTTGAAGAATGAACATTAGCTATTTCTAATTTCTGTCTGTTCATTCATCATGAAATGTTCACGCAACACAAACAGCTTCTGGCATTTTCAGAAAAGTGCTGGCATTTGACTAAGTGCTGGTGAAGGTTTAATAAAGGAGTGCTGAGATCACTTTGTTAAGGATGGTGATTCATGCGAAAATCTGACAGCACACTAATCACCGCATGACTGCGTGAGCGCTTGTAATCCGTGAAGGGAGCCCATATATTCCTACATGATCACTGTGGGTCTCTCCATCAAGTGAGTACAGAGATACACTCATGCTGAGGTGATCAAAATCCCAGGAACAAGGAACAAAAACAGTGTCTTCAAAAGGAGCTCTACTGTAGTTTTCCCTTTTATGGTAGTCTCGCAGGTCAAGAGCCATGTTGCAAGCAGAATAGCAAACATGACTCAAAGAGTTAAGAGATGAACAGAGTACATTTTCTGACAAAAGTTTCTATTATGATGATGAAGGAAGTACCAAATCCATCAGTAACTAGTGCTAATAAACAGGAAGTGGATATTAAGAAGAAACAGCGACTCATCAAAGCCATATTCTGAATTTCAAAGTTGGTTTCATCCACTGACTCTTTGACCCTGTCAAGAAAATAGAAAAACTTTTACTTCCACAAAGAATAGCAAAGCAAGAAGTGCTAGACTGTTAAGAGTCATGTTTCTGGTAACGATTGCTTTGTGCAGTTTTCAATCTCATGATGCCACTTAGGCCATGTCCACACGTACACAGGTATTTCTGAAAACAGAGATTTTCCGTTTTCGTTTTTAAAAAGGCATGCCAAGGCAGCAAGTGGCGATATAACCTTAAGCCGTATAGCATTGGTGACCAATCAGAAGCCTTGGAGGGGGAGCGTCATTACCTATTTCTGGTAGACAAACAACCACCAACCACTGTTCCGACCGGGGGTTATTCCATGAAAAATGATTAAGGGAAAGTCTGGCTTACTTTCCCTTACTTTCCCTTGAAATAAACCAGACTTTCCCTTTATTTTCCCTTGAAATAAGCCAGACTTTCCCTTAATCCTGTTTCATGGAATACCTCCCAGGTCTCATCCAAAACCGGCTACGACGTTGGCGCTGGGCAGACAGTGTCTGTGTTGAATGTAATAGCATCCGAAGCTGACTCTGACGTCTATGCCCTTCATACTGGATGGACAGTAATTTTGCACCTGAGTATAAACATACCAACACTTTTAACACGGTTGAGAGCAGTATTTTGTACACGTTAGGCATTTTAGATGACAACCAAGGCGCATAAGATGACGTTATATGAGTGGCACACAGTTTAACACGAAACGGTCCGTTTTTCAAAATCTTTGTTTTTCTTGTCCACACGTGAACGCAGAAACAGCGTTTTCAAAAATCACCACTTTGGCCGGAGTTTTCAAAAACCTACGTTTTCACTGACCCAAAACACCGTTTATGTGTGGACGAAAGGCCAAAATGCATAGAAAAACCTTCAGAAATACCCGTGTATGTGTGGACAGGGCCTTAGTGTCGTTGATGTGAAATCCTACTCTTATAAGGCACCTAGAGTAACTTGCTAAAAGCTCCACAAGTTGTTAGCGCCCCCTTGTGGGCAATTTACACCTGCTAAATATAAGAGAGTGAGTTTCAAGCCTGGTCCATGAGGTAACATTGTATCTAAAAACACAGGCCATTTCTGTGGGGTGGTACCTTTCCAATGAAATACCCCTTCAATTAGTTTTTCTTTCAAGTGTCATTCATGTAAAAGTAAAGAGAGTAATGTAAGAGTTTTGTAACAATGACAGGTTTTGCTTGAAATGTCCAAGGAAAGAATGATTTAGGAAGCCTTACTTTTAAGAGTAATTAGACTGAACCTAACTGCCCTGTTTGGCCTTGAAAAGATCTTATACATGTGCTCAGATTCACTAGTGCACAACTTCAAAATGTCAAAATATCTGCCAAAGTAGAGATGTTGTATGAGAGCCAGTCGACCGCACATGCGCGCGCACACACACACACACACACACACACACACACACACACACACACACACGCACGAGCGCACACACACACACACACACACACACGCACACACGCACACACACGCACACACGCACACACACACACACACACACACACACTCAATATGGAATTTTTATGCCCTCTGAGGCAATAAAGTTGATGTTTTAAAGGTTACCCACAGAAGGATACAGCTCTAAAACTGATTGGAACCTTCATTAAGACTTTATGGAAATGTGTTCCTTCAGAGAATGCTACTGGCTACATGTCTGCTGTAGACGATACTCATTTTCGCAACCAAGGAAATCAAAAAATATATTTTATCAAATGGCCCATTTGAGCTGGACAGGTTTTGCTGTAATTTAAATGAACACCATCAAGATTCCTGACTTTAAGCTAGTATGAATCTGCAATGTCTCTAATTCTGCAATATCTGGAGCGACCATAATCTGCAAAGATTGATGAGATATCAAAGCGTTCAGAAATTAACCCTCAAAAAATCTAATATCAAATATGGACCTCACTATGAACTGAACTGTTTCTCATCTAAGAGAAAAAGTCTTCTCAGTTTTGATAACTCATGTTGTTTTTATCTGTGCCAGAAGTACTTCATATTTTGTGTAATTCTGTTTCTCCTAAGGCATTTTAAGATAAGCACCGTTAGATCTCTTGAGCCATGAAGGGCATTTAAGCACTAAAATGACTTTAATCCAAATCTAAACTCAAACAAACGTCTACAGTACAATACTATGCAGTCACTGTTCTATATATACATATACATATACATATATATACATACATACATACATACATACCTATGTGTATGTGTATGTGTGTGTGTGTGTGTATGTGTGTGTGTGTGTGTGTGTGTGTGTGTGTGTGTATGTGTGTGTGCGTGTGCGTGTATGCGT
>JBBJLR010000029.1:7364897-7385166 GCA_037577145.1 Brachypetersius gabonensis
CACACACACACACACACACACACACACACACACACACACACACACACACACACACACACACACACACACAATATCATATATCAAAGATCACTCTACATTATTTAAAACAGTCTTTACTTCTAATGTAAGGTAATGAAAAAACACCTTTTTACACTTCCACTGGTCTGTACATCATAAACGTTTTTCAGAATGTAATATGTAATGCACAGCTGCTGAGTTCAAATGCTGCAGAAAAATAAGAATCTAAAAGAAAAAAGAAAAACTTTTTTTCTGACAGCTATGGCCTGCCTTCATTTGTGATTTCAAGGTTCTAACAGCATAACTGCAATTATTCTAGGATGGCATGTTCAAATACTGTGTCTAATGAACTCTTCCATGAGTGTAGAACATCGATTATTAATTTATGTTCGTCTCTCAGCCTCTCTAGAACAGTGGCCTGTGTATCAGTAGCGCTATGCTTTGCTGCGGGACGCATTCAGTTGTGGAACATGGTCTCAGAAGTGGCTATTAGTCAAACTGCTTGGCACTATAAGAAGACATTGTCTCACCAGTCCTTACTGCACCAGCTCCTCTAATGGCTCAGTATTTTCAGTAGAGCTTGCTTTTTTTGTATGTGTGTGTAGTAACACTGAGATGCTGCAGCTTTAGCTTCTGGGAGTACAGTGGTGCGGTCATTTGTTTAAATGGTCTCAGCAGAGTGCAGTAGTTGTCCCTTTAAGGGCTTTCTGTACAGTGTTGTCCCTGTCTCTTTTTTAACTGGCTGGGTTGAAAGTGTGTACCTGTCTCTTTAAATGCTGTTTATTGCCTGGGGAGCTGACAGCGCTGCATTGGTCACCTCTGCTTTCCTCCTCTCTCTAGCTCTGCTCATTTTTCTCCTTCTCCCCATATATGCCGCTCTCCGTTTTCCACTTGTTTCCTTCATTTCTGCTCATTTCCTGTCTCTCTCTAGACACTCTCTTCTCTCTCTGTCTCCTTCTCTTGCCTGGAGAAGCACCTAAAGCTGCCGCTCAGTAATGCTCAATGAGTCACAATTATCACGACAGTATCACAGCCCCCGGACCCCTAGAGAGACATCCCCCCTTAACTCAGTTCTAACCCCGTTGACTCACACTGACGCACAACAGAAGAACCGGTCTTACACTCTCATACAAACCTATGTGGGCCAGTTTGCCCCTTCTTCATTTTCAGGCCTGCTCACTTGCCTGTTAACCCTCAGAGGTCTAATAAACTTTTATTTCATGTAGATGCTCTTATCTAAAGTGGTTTAGATGTTGGGAATGTTGGATTAAGTGTCTTTCCCTTTATTCTTTGCTATAGTGCTTATATGTACATGCAAATAATATGCACAATGTGCACAGACGTAAGTACATACTTCTGTTAAATGGAAAAAAAGGACAAATGTTAAAAACCTTTTTTCGCAATACACGACTGCATGTACAACAATAAGGGGAGCTAGGAAGCAACTGAAGCTCGGTAGGAGAATCTTCCTTCAGTCATACATACATAATATTGTCAAAAGTATTCGCTTACCTGCCTTTACACTTATGAGCTTAAGTGACATCCCATTCTTAATCCATAGGGTTTAATATGACATCAGCCACTGCTCTAAAGTGCAGTGGCGGCGTGATTTACACCACTGCATCCGACGCTTTGCATTGCACTTTGTGATGTATGGCTTGGATGCAGCTGCTCGGCCATGGAAGCCCATCCCATGAAGCTCTCTACGCTGTTGTTGAGCTAATCTGAAGGTCACATGAAGTCTGGAGGTCTGTAGCGATTGACTCTGCAGAAAGTCGGTGACCTCTGTGCACTCTGAGCCTCAGCGTCCGCTGACCACGCTCCGTCAGTTGGCTGCCGTTCCCAATCGCTTCCCCTTTATTATAATACTACTGACAGTTGACTGTGAAATATTTAGTAGCGAGGAAATTTCACGACTGGACCTGCTACACAGGTGGCATCCTATCACTGTACCATGCTGGAATTCACTGAGCTCCTGAGAGAGACCCGTTCTTTCACAAATGTTTGAAGAAGCGGTCTGCATGCCTAGGTGCTTGAAGTTATACACCTGTGGCCACTGAAGTAATTGGAACATAAACCACCATAAAAACCTAAACTAATGGTGCGTACAGACTGTGAGACTACAGGAATCTTATACGTTTCTTGCAAACCACACTGTGTGACAAGGGTCTAATAAACTTGGATTCATTTGTATTGACGATAACACCTGTGTGTGTTATTGGCATGTGTCATCCAACTGTGCTACTTTAGTAGTAATTAACGAAGCTAAGAGAAAACCTAGTCCATGTTGCATTGGTTAGCTAGCAGACTCTGGTCATAACAGCTGTCACAGCAGTGGAGATGGTCATCGTAAATTTCTGACATACACATTATATGTACAAAAGTATTGAGACGTCTGACCATTACATGAACTGGACTTTAATGATATTGCATTCAAATACATAAACTTTAATATGGATTTGATCCCCATTCGCTGCTATAATAGCTTCAACTCTTCTTGGAAGACTTCCTATAAGATTTTGGAGTTTCTGTGAGAATTTGTCCCCATTCATTCTGTAGAGCATTTATGAGGTCAGGCACTGATGTTAGATGAGAAGGGGGTGAGGTCACACCTCTATGTGGGTGAGTTAAACTCTTTTACACCAAACTTTCATGTCTTTATGGAGCTTGCTTTATGCACTGGGATACAGTCATGCAGGAACAGAAAAGGCTCTTCCCCAAACTGTGTCCACAAAGTTGGAAGCATGACGATGTCCAAAATGCATGCTGAAGCATTAAGATTGCCCTTCACTGGAAGTAAAGGACCAAGCCCAAACCCTGAAACACAGGTGTGTCCCAATACTTTTCTCCGTATAGTGTAGGTCTTTCATGCTGGCCATCTTTCATCTGGGACAGATGAAAAACGCAAATTTTACACATGACATAAGGGTTCTAAGTGGTTTTAAGCAATTTCCTCCAGGATCAATAAAGTTTTCTGATTCTGATTCTTTTACATATTCAAATCAGTACATACCAACGATTGTTCCGATTAGACGATACCACTGGTTAGATTTGCATGATCGCTGCAGCCCATGGACAGTTTCCAATAAACTGCCATATCTCAGATCCTCTGTCACTTGCACTTTAGCAGCCCTCGAGTTTCGCACCATTGCCTTCCAATTCCATGAAGCCGTGTGTCATTCATTACCGGCTCACCTGTGTTCACGCTGCTGTGGCCTATTGAACACGGCATTTCACTGCCTCCATTCTGCTCTCCATAATGCAATCTGCAGAGGCATTACCTGCCCCGCTGACACTCTGTTCGGCATTACAAAGCCCGTTACAGCCCCATTACACCTCGCAGCACTCTGCTCAGCTCCATTTAAACTCGCACACATCTCCTCATTCCCCCTGTCCCACCTTTTTCCTCCCTTTCTCTCTGTCCATCTATCCCTCCCTCCACCCTTTACGCAACCTTCCGCTCCGTGACTCAACTTCAGTTTTCGTTTTTTTCCCCTCATTCGCTCTTTCTCTCCTCTCCTTAGCTATTTGCCATCTGGCGCCTGAAGACGAATTCTTGTCCTCTTTTGTTTTATCACCCTGGTAATCAGCCATTAAAGCTGCTTCTACACACGGACACTCGTCTGCCGCCGGGGCACGACTTTAACCTGCTCCATTCACTCTCGTCCTCTTCAGCAGCCTTTTTCTTTTCTTTTTCTAACAGACACATGCAACTGATCCTAGCAATGCAATGCTCATGCAGCCAGTTTTGACCATCATCATTCAGTAAAATCTGCAGGAGCAAGAACACACAAGACCTGGGTATCTGTGTGGGCTCCTGCACATGGAACCAAGGTGCAGGGGGGTGCAGTTTTATTGGGCCCCACATATAGATAATGGAACAAGTTTACACACCCTGAAGAATGTTTATCTTCTTTACATTCATAATTATTCCATAATAAAGATGTATTTAATCAAAATCACAGTAAGGGTTCCAGGGGTTTCTATGTAACCTGCTTGTGTAACCTCGCGGCATGGAAGAAAGCTAAATATGAGATTTAGGTTAAGGTTAGATGCTAGTGGGTAGAGTGTTAGGCCTTGAGAGCATTAACTCGAAAGAATAGCAGTAGTTAACTTCACTTCACGTCACATTTTTCAAACAAGCAATGTTATTTTTGTGTGGGAGGCTCATTAAACTGTTTGGTGCTTAGGCCTGAAAGATCTTAGCTACACCACTGGCCCTGGGTCGGCTGTAATTGGGGTGGTACTCTAATATTAATTTTTACAGACAAGATCCTTGATTTTAATGCAGTAGCAGCGTCTGTAGTTTTAATAAAAAATCCAAAACAAATTAACGTTTTAAATAAGGGATACCTTAGTTAAAGCAATCCTGTTTAGACTCACTTTATGGTAATAAGAAAACCTGCTTACGCTTTGATCATATGGTTTGAGCTACACATACACAGTTTTGTGTATAATTGCTCTCTAAAATGAGTCACGATGCAATTCCTAAGTGTTGCAGAAAACACACCAAGCAGTTTTGGTGTAGGCATTGTGCTTTCTTCCAGTCAACTCAGTTTTTCTTACATACAATCAGTCTGACAAGTCTCCCACAGAACCAGTTTGCTCATATAAACACACACACACACACACATACAAATCAGACATAACAGTAAAACAATCTTCTTAATATCGTGTGGGTTCCCCTTGTGCTGCCAGCTCTGACCCATTGAGACTCCACAAGACCTCTGACAGTTTGTTGTGGTATCTGGCACCAAAGATTATATTCTTCAAGTCCTGTAAGTTGCGAGGTAGGACAGAAGAACATTGCTCTGAGCATCACACTGACTTCTTTGGCTTGCCTTCTTCCCATAGTGTATCCTGGTGTCATCTTTTCCCGAGGTGTATCAATGTTACTCATACCGTCAGTCTTTTTAATGTTGTGGCTGATCGGTGAACGGCACATCATTGCCAAAGCAGCAGAACGTGTTTCTCATGCTGATGTTTAGTTGTTGTGGCTGCTGGAATAACAGTAGATCCTTCTTAAGCCAGGCATACACTGTGAGGTTTAAATCTTGTTCTTTAGTAGCAACTCCCACTGTCTGCTTACATCTATTGTCTGTACTGCAAAGACCTAGGATTTGCATGCTCACACTGCACAAATATGCCCGGCCCGATTGACATGCAGCAATATGGGTTCACACCCTATAAGTAAAACGTAAGCCCTGCGGACAGCTCTGCCTACGGACAATTTCCATGAAAATTGAAAATGAAGTCTCTCTATTTATTTGATGAGACAGGACATTGTGCTGCAGCAGCTCTGCTACCTTTTGCCACACTGCACACTGAAAATAAAAACAGGAGATGATGTAGTTGGCATGACAATACAGATTCTCTATAGTCCGATTTTCCAAAGAGAAAAAAAAAATCAACAAATAAACTGTAATATCCCGCAAATTCCATTCAGCCAAATAGTGTGAAGTCAACACGCAAACACACACACAATTTGAATAAAAGTATTGGGACACCTGGCCATTATTTAAAGGCACTACATTCAAATACATAGACTTTAATATGGAGTTGGTACTGTTTGCAGCTATAACAGCTTTCACTTTTGGAATGTTTCTACAGGAATGAGTGTCCATTCATACTGTAGAGCAGTGGTTCCCAACCTTTTTTCCTTGAAGCCCCCCATGCCTGTGTCCAAGACAAGCTGGGCCCCCACAACCCCAACTCCTACTCCCATAGACGCACAAAAATAATGAAGTGATTAATTACACTTTTATTTGCAAAGTGATTGTAGGTTTTTATATTCTTATATACACACACACACACACACACACACCCTTTTACGTCTCTCAGACATTGGGATTGTATGAATTTAATGTTTTTATGAATATAATTTCGGTAACGTCAGTGCAGACAAAATTGTGCGCCCCCCCCAGTGATCTCTCGCGCCCCCCTCAGGGGGGCCCGGACCCCAGGTTGGGAACCACTGCATTTATGTTGAACGTTCCAGATCATCCCAAAGGTGTTGGATGGGGTTGAGGTCAGGGCTCTGTGTGGGCCAGTCAAGTTCTTACACACCAAACTCATCCAACCATGTCTTTATGGAGCTTGCTTTGTGCACTGGGGCACAGTCAAGCTGGAATAGAAAAGGTTCTTCCCCAAACTGTGTCCACAAAGATGGAAGAATGGCCAAAATGTCTCGGTATACTGAAGTATTGAGATTGCCCTTCATTGGAAGTAAGGGACCAATGGAATTCAATATAAATATATATGGGTAGTATATAAGATGTAATAAGATTTTGACCTGGTTGATATGAAGGAGCATTCATTGTTGTGAATGCATGTGGTTTCATGTCTGGTTTGAATGTGACTTTGAGACGGTAAGCAACCAATAGCTGACATGAGAGAAATCCATCAGATTGGATGACTACTCAATCAGAGCTTGTTTGGGCAATTAATCAGGGATTCCTTCCCGATGATTAATTAACTGATGACTAAATTGAGCTTAAAAACAAGTTGTGCATGCCTGGCTTTAAAGATGTTCTGATTTGTCCTTTAACTGCCCTAGGAACAAAAGAACACTCACTTAGTTTGCAGTGCTGTCATTTGCAAACTTTGTGTTAACACTGTGGAATCAAAGGAATGTCTATTAGTGACCAATGTCTCTGACCTTCTGATCACCAGTACCTCCCTGTGCTCTCACACCCGAACACCTGCTTTTTTAAGCGCTCACTTCACACTTGCTCATTGTGAGGTCTTGCCTGTGATTTTGTCATGAGCTTTTCCTAGTTGCTTATTCCCTGATATTTTCAAACCATGCTTGGTTTTGAAGTTGATTATGATTCTTAAAGTCATTGAATCTGTTAGTTTCCGGTTTCTGACCTGGACTTTTTTGCCATTTTTACGTTGATGTTGCATTAAATTAAGACTAATACTGCACTTCAGTACAGTTGAAAAACAAAGCCAGAAATTGTAAGCATCTAAACTACCAGACTGAGCAAAGCCTGTTGGTTTCTGCAGGATATTATAAGATACTGGTCTTGTTAGTTCAGTGCACATGAGTGATAGTATACAGTGTGACTGTTTAACGACATCATTACTAAATTATTTCTAGAGAAAAATGTTGGTTGGATGAAATGTATCTGCTTGTTTGTTTGTGGTACGGTGCAATTTTCAAAAAGTCTATCAATTTCTGTTACCAGGCTACTAGCAAATAACAAAATGAGTTTTGTGTTTATCCAGGAGCGCTGTCATGTACATCCAAGACACTAACGGTAATTTGTGGGCTCGTAGAAATCTGCCAGTCAAAACCTATACAGATTACATTACAGAACATAATATATTAATAAATAGTGTTCTTAATACCTTGGTGGTAGCAGAGGCAGAGATCAGTATGCCCAAATCCAAATCCACTATTTTCTGTTCATTCATTTTGTCTTTCACTACATCGTAGAGGGGGTCTATTCAAGTGTGTTTTTGTCCCATGGAAATGATCTAGCCTCGTTGCACTTTGCACTCTTCAAATTTAACACTGGTTAAGAGATCATAATCATTATAACAATGTTATTCCAATGAGGTGTTTACAGTTTTCTCTCATTCTCAAAGCTGTAAAACATGTCAGCATGCAGCAGCATGGATTTGCCATTAATTATACAGTTGCCAAATATGCATGTGCTATATTTGTAACAGTGACATCAGGTGTAGGTAAACTGTATGGAAGAGGGGAAGGGAATGTTATGGATCCACAATTTCTGGGGCAGCTGGTGGCCTAGTGGTTAGGGCGTTCACCCTGTCGTGGGTTCCATTCCCAAGACTGCTAAGCACCTCTGAGGTACCATGAGCACGGTACTGCCCCCACACACTGCTCCCCGGGTGCTGTGTCCCTGGCTGCCTTCTGCTTTACTTGGTGAATGTAGAGGATGAATTTCATGCTGTCATGTGTTCACGTATGACAGAATGGTCTCTTTCACTTTATGGGTTTGAATCCCAACACTGTTAGTGTCGTCACCGAGGCACAGCACACAGGGTACCACCCCCACACACTGCTCCCCGGTGCCCCTCGTTGGTGGCAGCCCCCTGCTTCACTTAGTTAATGGGTTCACACTGTGGTGTGTTCACACGTGACGGTAAGGGGCCTCATTACTTTCAACAAGATTCTTGTGGCTTTACCTTGGTATAATATCTTGAGGGAATGTGATAGTGTCTTATGACCACGCATTAAGGACAATGCGATTTCTAAGCTGTGGCTATGACTTCATCAAAAGATGTAGGTGTGACCCATTCATGAGATACTATTACATTTCCTGAAGACACAAGGTTGATCTCCAGACCACAAGTGTGGGATTTTCTAGCCATGTGTGGGGCATAAATTAATCCATCCTGTGTCACCTACTCTCGGGGCTCAGCAATGGAAGATGAAAAAATCAATTGATTTCTCTGATCGTGTAGAACTCACTGATTATAATTTTGGCTTTTTTGTTCCAACCCCATCACAATAAACAGACTAGAACAAACTGAAAATGAGCAAAAAATATCACATACATGCCATAAATATTTTGTTAAAGTGTGCACTGATTAAAATCACAGGAAGATTGATTGAAACATTGAAGGCAAAATTTGAATAAAAACCCACTGGGCCAATCAGAATGCAAAGATCATTAACTGGCAACAGTGATCTTTGATTCCAGTTTTTGTTTGGAAAATGTTTGGAGACCTGCCTCCTCAAACACTGAATCACTACAAAATGTCAGAATTATTATCGTCTCTAAGGAAGCATAGTGTAACTGATAGGAATTGGTCATGCTAATTGCAATAATCCAATAATTGCAAGGCTGGCAGATTTTTGCCCCAAACATGTAATTGGCCAAGATATTATTTGATTTTGGTCAGTCTATGTTGCACATTTATGGCACAGATAAAGAGAGCCAGATAAGTGCACTTGCACTGTATTAGAATGTGGCTGCTACACTTCTAATAAATGTGCAGTTGGTTAGCAGTTGGAAAACGCTGTTCCATTTTGTGTAGCATACAAATCATACCAGTCCAAATACAAAAGGGGTCCTTGGGCAAGACTCCTAATGCTTAATTTGCTAAAATCTGCACGGCTGTTAATTGTAGGTCATTTTAAATAAGATTTAACAAACTGTTGCAACTTTGGCAGAATTTAAATGTGCTCGTGGGTTTCATGTCTTCATACATCTCACACAGTGTGAACTTTGGGTTAAAAAAGAGGCTAATATTCCGCTTGTATTCTTACTAAACAGCAGCCAGTGGTCACCACTATTTCTTTTTGCTACCCCACCCAGTTAGCTCTCTCCACAGCCTCACCTACACTGGGTGAGCTATAATCCACACATGCACAGATGGATTTAAGGATCACAAGTGTTGCGAGGTCTAGACAGCAGCAATACTTTCAATCCTGTCCTGTTGCCTCTGGCTATGCTGTCCCCCTGGCTTTTGCAGAGCACACTGCTCAGCCTGCCAAACCCGAGATTGCATTGCTCTACCTGCCGAGATGACCCTGCTGACGCATGCCCTCCACTCAGAGACACCTGGGGATGACCATAAGCTAAGCCTGACCTTTACAGCTGTGCAACCTGTGAATTGACTGATGATATGATTCGTTAAGACATGGGCCGCATAAAAATGTGCTCTGGAAAAGACTTCTGGATTCGGATTTGATCAAAGAGCTAAAAGCAATGTTTGGTCAAAAATCTGAAGACGTCTCCCTCAAAGTTATCATGCTAATGTTATAAAGTAACAGTGTAAAAGAGTTTGGATTATCATACAATCCTTGCCTTAAATAGACTTCCTTATGTGGCTTCCTACACTATATAACATACTGTTATCTATTTTAGTGGTTCCCAACCTTTTTTCCTTGAAGCCTCCCTTGCCTGTGTCCAAGACAAGCCAGGGCCCCCAACCCCAACTCCTACTCGCATAGACGCACAAAAAGTATAAAGTTATTAATTACAAAAATAAACAGCGGTTATAGGTTTTTGTCATTATAATCTTATACACACACACTAACTAACTAATTTGTACAAACATAATTTTGATAACCTCAGTGCAGACAAAATTGTGTACACCCCCTGCGATCTCTAGCACCCCCCTAAGGGGGGCCCGGACCCCAGGTTGGGAACCACTGATCTATACCATATAAAATGCATTACTAGACCACAGTTTGCACAGCGCTAACGTGTGGTTTAAGCTTCCAGAGAGACATTACAAAGGAAATGGAGACAACCCACATATTGAAAAATAACAATATGTTTGTATTTGTGCATATTGAAAAAGAACACCCATATTGCTCAGCCTGGTGGTTTGAGGTGTCTATGGTTTACCATTTGTATGGGAAGATTTCATTCTATAGTGTTACTTATCTGTAGTATTTATATCCAACATTTCTGAATATAGCAGAGTGTGTTATCATATTGGGTTTCATTTGTTTTCTACAGATTTTTCACTTTATATTTTATTTTGTTCTTGTGTCTGCCTGTGTCTCGCAGTCATTACATAAGCAATTTCCTCTGGGATCAATAAGGTTTTCTGATTCTGATACCCTATAATATAAAAAGCTAATCACCTTACTGATAAAGCTCCAGTAGAAAAAAAAACAACACTCTGGTGGAGGAACAGTGCGCATGTGCAGAATCCAGAAAAACCTAAATGAACCATAATGATACATACTATTTGTTTGATTTCTGTCAGATTTTACCAATAATTTAAAAGGTATTCAAAGGTGGCTTTTACTTTCAAGTTTATCAGCCTCTCCTTTGTCAAAGAGAAAGAAGTCTAGTCTTGTATGACCCAATAACTGTCCAGGATGTTGCCCAGATGGATAGGCTATCCTTAAAGCTCCCTCTGACGTTGGTTCACATTGGTTAGTTTGTGATAGACATAATTTTTTAGCTAAAGTGAGATGCTGAACTTGCCTTGGCTAATTAGCTACTTAAGGAAAAAGAAAAATGATCTGAATTAAATTTTTTGGCCACATTATTACTTTAAGCCCATTCTGGTCTCTACTGGGTGTTATAAAATGGCATTTTTGTGACTGACCTCAATATTCATATCTGAGTTTGTTTATACCGTAAGACGGCAGTAATTTTAGGTTCTCTGAAGGTAAAATAAGGCACTTAAGGCTAACAGAAAAACAAAGTTGTGAGTAGGCCAAACAACATCCTTCATCTTAAAACGACTGTAGACATCCTGTTTCCGCTGAATCTAATCCAGTTTATTCGGAAAGTCCTAGTTTCATTTTCTATTCACAGAACAGCAAAACAAAAGCCGGATTCGTTCAATAAAAGTGCAGCATGTTCAATTATTAGTCATTTATAACAGCATTAATGATAACGCATGAGTTTAGAGCTGGTAACAGCTTTTTCTGGAGAATGGCAGCTTGTCTTACTCATAGTTTCTGGCCTCAAAATTCCTGTGTCTTTGAAGGGTGGGTGGTTTTGGATTGTGTTCCTTGACAGCCCACAGTCTGCTCTCACTGATGTTGTTCAGTTTGAAACCAGACGCATTGTTGTTCTTGGGTCAGTAGTCAGCAGTTAGGAAGTCTCGGCGCGTCCGCTCGGACCGGCTGGACTCTCCACATGGATAGATTTTAAAAATAAGATCAGTAAAGGCTGACCTTACTTGTATTATTTACAGTATGTGTTCTTTTGAACGGAAGGACTGTTGGTCACTTAGTGTTTTTTTTTTTTAACATGCGTGCTGTCTGGACCCTGCCTGTGATATGTGTGTCCACGCTATTTTTTCTTTATTTCTACACATAATTGGCATTCACTGAATAGTAAGTCGGTCCCTATCTTAAAGAATATTTCATAGTGTTTCTAGAGGTTCACTTATGGAATTTGTGTTGATCGATGTGCTAATCATTATTTCAGGGTCATTTTCAACCTTCCTTTATTTATTTATCCACTGGAGCAGTTAGCTGGTTGCCTAGTTAGGGCATTCTCCCATTCTGTTATACGTGAACACACCACACACCACGTTCATGTGTGACAGAATGGTCATTTTCACTTCACTAATGTGACTAAAGACATTAAAACAATCTCTGTTCTGATTGTCTACCCTGTACTGTACAGCAATAGTACAATCCAGGCTGAAACACTTGTAACTGCAATATAAATGGGCTGGGCTAAACTGCAGTAGCCCTAATGGGTATAGGTGAATATACGCAATTGCTTAGATTTGCTTACAATTACTTGGCAATTGCCCCGAGGGGCAGGGGGCTTTGGGGGTTGGTCGTATGTTGTAACTTTAATTGCAGTAACAAATTACAACAAACTCTTAGTTTTGAAAACGCAAGAAAAGTTCATTTTTCCATCATAAGGGTCTTTCAAGATTAATAAGCCTTGAATTGAAGGGCTTCAGATAAGCCAGGTCTAGTCTAGATAAGCCAAGACTGCTGTGGGATGTATTAAACAATATGTGGATTGAATAAAGACTTAAATATTGACAGTGAGTTGAAGGGGCGCAGCGATGCATGAAAATGTTGCTCATCATTAAAAATGATGGCTCTCGTCTACATTTAAAAATGGCTGCAAATTTGGTTTGGCTCTGTAACATCAAAGGAATTCACTATAAACTCTTACACCGTGGGGTTTTTTGATACTATGGGTGGACACTGAGTCTGCTTACTGAATGGTTTCGGCTCGTCTTACTGCTCGCGCAGTTTGGACTGGAGACATGGCGGTAGCTGACTAATGCTTCCCTCTCCATATGCTGCCATGACTACAGCTGTTTGGATTAATTACATGAGTGGAGCTATTGATTACAACTGCCCAAGATCATTTGTAAGGATTTAGAAACGAGAAGCAGAAACATTAACGTCAAAACATGTGAAAAATCTATTTTCCGATCTAAAAAGGATATTTCATGCAATAAACTGTGTTCAAAAGCCATAGTCTATTCACTAAATGACACATCACTCAAAACTATTACCTAATATACACATGTACTGAGTAACAACAAACCATCAATCACTACCAGACAATAACAGTAACACTTAATAATGCAGCACAAAATCTTTCCTTACATGTCTGTTGAAGTATAGAAATACACACAATAACTAACTTTTCGATTGTTTTGTCGCACAAGTAGTGGGTAATGCTATGATTACTAAAGCTGCTCAAGCAATACATGAATAACATATAAAGTAGTATTATGTAGGAAAAAAGAGTTTTGAATACTGAACAGGGAATATGGCTGTGTGTTGAATGTTGTAGTCTCATAATGACACATTTAGAACATATACTGAAGAGGTATAAATATTTACACCCAATGTAAAGACTACTTAACTGTGCATTCCTAGGCACTTCTAGTGTTTTATTTTTCATTGCAGCTCTAATCATATTGACCTGATTCCTAACATTCAGCTGCTCCTGAGGATTTAAGTTGTGTGTCAAATTCAGGGACTCATTCAAAAGAAATTAAGACTTAACTGATGCGATAGTTAACAATAATAAAAGCCTCTGGAAATAAATACAAACACATTCAATTGGACCCAACAACCTTAATGTAGAAATGAAATAAAATCTGTTGTTTCCAATTGTCTACTCATGACCATTTTTGGTTATAGTCTGTGTGAACTGGAAACTCTTTTTCTCTCTATAATATAAGATCAGTTTAAAAGGTATTAGAATTCATCTCTGAGGTAGCTGAGCATTTTCACTTGGTAATAGGTGAAGGTGGTTTGAGTGCGTGTTGAAACATGTTGTTATCGGTCATTAATCTGTCTAGCCCACTGGTGCATAGTGATGTAATCATAACAGACATTTTAGACCAGTTCTTATAAAAAGGCATTCATCAAGAATATTAATGCCTAAAATGACCAGGGACGAAAAATGGTTTCTACTGATTTCAGAAGTACGTAAACAGATAAAAGCATTCCGCAAGAGAGACTCTTGTTATCAAAGACCCTTAGGAGCATAAAAATATTTTTGAATAAGATACATACATCTATAAATGCATATTAATGCAAACCAATGGAGAATTTTGGAACAGCTTTTTTGGTTTCACCAGGATCTTAATAAATATGTTGTACTGTGTTGGTTGCTGGAAAATTGACAACTGTGGATTTTTAAAAATATTATTTTCTATACTTTAGACATTTTCTATATATTTATATTACTTTTGTAATTGACATAGCGGCAGGATGAGATTTGGCTCAAGGCAGTGTCAAAGAAACTCTCGGAATTCTATTTTTAACACTTTGATTTTTGTTCCTGCATAAACTGAAAGCGGACATTCCCTTTCATGCCCTCTGGTCATAGAGTTCACATCTCAAATCAATGGCATTACATTTCATGATGGCTGTCTCAGAACAGTGCAAAACTAAAGTTTTTTTTTTCCAATTCAGAAACATTTCTCCTGACAGCTCCAAGAACCTACATCAGAAAATGTGGCCATTGTGGCTAACTAATGTAATTGCCAAAAAAAACATCCATATTAAGCAAGAGCACAAATACAAATACCGGCAATCAAAAATGTGTGGTTGTTCATAGAAAAAAATTAATAAAGGAATCATACTTAAGTACTTACTTGGAGTTTTCCTGTCTGGGCTACGTCATTACAATTATTATGTAGGCCTGCAAAAAAAAGCACATGAAAACCTTTAAAACCAGAAGACAAGCTAAAGGACTATTTACCAATGGAAGATAAGTTAAGATAAACCTTTAGTAGTCCCACAAGTGGGATATTTGCATTGCAACATCAGAAAGTGGACAGTAAAGTTAAGAATTAAGAAAGCAATAGAACAGAATAAAATACAACACCAACAGTACAGTATAAAATGTACACTATATGGTTTAGAAATATAAATTTGGACACCTGTATTGTAAAATATATAACCTATGTATATGTAAACTGTATGTAAACTAAAGGTAGACTTAGGCAAGTTGTGTGTATGTACACAATGAGTGTATAAGATTAGATTAACTGGTTGAAGAAGGTGTAGCTGTGCCTTGACACAATACTTTAACACAATCACTTTCTCACAAACACATGACACCCGGCACAAAAACAGACAGATTCAAATTAAGAGTCCTGCCTATAATCTGAAAAAATAGCGGCCTCTATCGGCTCCTGACGGGAGCGTCACATATTTAATGTTGAATTTGACGCACCATGGTTTCTCTGTACTTTTAAAAGCCCTAGCAGAGCTTATTTTCAGCCTCATGCAGGGCACTATGGCACTATTAAACAGGTGTTAACCAAAGTGCTGCGTGATAAAATCAACTAAAATAAGACAAATATGTAAACAAATTAAAGTGGAAGGCAGGGACAAGTGATGTAAAACAGAAGCATGCATTAATATAAAAGAATAACAACAAAATAACAAAAATGTATGAACTCTTTCTAAAACGTATGTGTTTAACATGTAAAATGCATTCTTGTAGGTCATTGAGATGGTGGGGCATTTGGAAGGCCACAGCTGGGGAAAGTGACACTGATACAGAACAGTAGTATCAGTATTAGCAGACTAAAGAAGACTAATAGACTAAATTAAAAGGTTCTTTGTGTGGCAGTTATTTTGCTTGGTATAATAAATGGCACATACGCTATATGGACAAAATTATTGGGATGGAGCAAGGCAATGGAATAAAACTTCATTAAAACTTCATATGTTATCCAACTGTGCCACTTTAGTAGTAAATAACAAAGCTAAGCAAAAAGCAAGTTCATGTTGCATTGGTTGGTTAGCAGACTTTGGTCACAGCATTGGCAATGGTTATCCTAAATTTCTGACACATACACACTATATGAGCAAAAGTATTGGGATGCCTGACCAGCAGGGATTTTGATGATATTACATGCAAATAGACTATAATATGGGGTTGGTCCACACTTTGCAGCTATAACATCTTCCACTCTTCTTAAAAGGCTTTCCTTAAGATTTAGGAGTTTCTGTGGAAATGTGTGTTCATTCGTTCTGTAAAATATTTAGGTCTGTCACTGATGTTGAGCGAGAAGGCCTGCCTCACAATCTCTGTTCATCTCAAAGGTGTTGGATAGGCTCTGTGGACCAGTCAAGTCCTTCCACACCAAACTCATAGACTCATAAACTCATAACTCATCTCTTTATGGAGCTTGCTTTTTGCACTGGGTCACATTCATGCTGGAATATAAAAGGTTCTTCCCCAAACTGTGTCTACAAGGTTGGAGCATGGTATTGTCCAAAATGCCTTGAAATATTAAGACTGCCCTTCACTGGAAGCAAGGGGCCACCTGAACTCAATCATTAAGAGGCATTTGTCCCAAAACTTTTGTCCATATTGGGTATATGTTGGCAGACAGGAGAGGGCAAACTTTTTATAAAAGGGCAAACCAAAAAGTTTCAAGCTGACATGTACCAAAGTACTGCAGCAAGAGTGGTTTTTAGTAGGATTGTGAATTATAGTAACTATCAAATATTTCACACTTGCTACTGCACATATTAATAGTTCCTAACCATAAAATACCACCTCTAATGGCCCCCGCTGCAGCTTGAGTGGGCTCGATTTGGTTTCATAAAGGGCTGTTAATTTCGAACACGCCGCTTGCTCCCCTACTGAGAGTGACTCCTAGTGCACTGGAGGTGTTAAGTCATATCATGCGTCATCTCTATCTTTTACTGTGTGATGCTAGAGTTGATCTTTTAAACCCAAATCTGAGAATCTCAAGGCTTGGCTTGATGGGAGCTGTCTGACTTAGAGTATAAAAAAGATTTTGAGCATGCAAACTTTAGGAATTTAGGAATACACTTCACACATCAGTGGCATTTTATCATTACTCTGATTAAATAAATCAATAATTAGTGTTTCAACAGCAGCATGAATTGCCTTCTAGTAGTGTGCACATGCTCATCACAGTGCATCTGCCAATAAAGGCAGCATAAAGCTTCTTTACATCCATTTTATCAGATGGGACAAGCAAGTGGCTGTGGTGGTTTTAATGAGTTATTTCAATGTATTAACAAGAAACATTAGGGAAGATAAGGTTAATACAGTAAGTGAGGAGAGAACGAGAGAGAAATGGATAGATGGAGTGAGAGTGGCAGGGCAGGCGCAGGAGGGGAATGCTGCAGTTTGTCCTCATCAGACCACCTCCCTGGCTCTGAGTCCGCACCATCCTCCAGTCTTTAAAAAGAGATCGAAAATAAATGAGAGAAATGAGGGAGAGGCCTGAATAGATTAAAATCGATACGTCTGCCCTGCTTCTTATTTTTATTCATTATTAATCCAGGCCTGGGAGAGGCCTCTCAGGGGGGGATATCAGAAAGATCAGATTTGCTGGCAGCTCCTCTCCTGCAGGCTCGCATGGAGGCCGTTTTGGCTGAGTGGGAGAGGGTGAAGAGTGCAGGCTGCCGGGGGAAAATGCAGGGTCATAGATCCCCCCATTCGTCTGAGCCTGCAGCATGAAAAAACCTGTCTGCCTGAGACTGCACATGGTACGTGAAGTATTAGTGCTTTTTCTATGTTATCAGGATAAGCCCATGGGAAAGTTATGATCACTGGATTACCAGGGTGATATTCAGGCATTTGGACAAGTTGTTTTGAGTTACGGCCAGGCACCTGTCCTTCCGTCAGTGTCTAGAGTCTAGAGATCTGCACCTATCTGCCCTTCCTCAACAAACAAGAGTCAAACCAATGGATCAGAAAGAAGCAGATATGCACTAAGGCTTCTTTTTGTTGTCCTCTGTTTTCACGCAACAGTATGGGTAGCATGGTAATGGGCAGGATGGCGGTCGGTAAAGACTGTGTAATATATCGGTCCATAATCTGGATGAGATCTGGAGACTGCAAAGACCATGTGATTAACATCATTTTCAAACTCCTCAAACCATTCAGTGACCCCTCATGCCATCCTGGAAGAGACCACTCCCATTAGGATAGAAATGTTTAATTATAGGATAAAGCCAGAATAACTTTGTATTGATATTCAGTGACCCCTGTGTCTAAGAGGGCAAGGACTATGAGAGAAATTTTCCCCACAGCCCCCCTCCCTCAACCTTCCACTGTAGGAGTCAAGAATTCAGGCCTGAAGGATGACTCATTTGTTCCTGCAGATCATGGTTCTCCACTCATTTCTTTAAGTTTGTATATTTGAAGCACTTCATGGTCCTGGCTTGTAACTCACTCACGTTTAGTAGGCTGAAAATTCTACACAAGGTGGCGCCATTAGCAATCAAATAGCTTTTTAAGTTAAATAAGTACGTCAGTAATATTGTTTGTCCTTGTGTCCTGAATTAGTCACCAATCTGTAGGCGGACATTAGAAAGCAAGCAGCTGAACATTGTTAAAGCAGTATTTTAAGACATAAGATGCTAAAATTAAAAGTAATTCCTACCATTTGGTCCATAATCTAACAACCGTTTAAAATGGTGTGTCATTATAGAGAAAATGTGGAAAAAGTTGAATAAGGTTTAGTTGTGAGTGTGAATGAGTTTTAAAGGTAAACTATATTCACGATCATTTCTTGGCCTACCAGAAAAATAACAAAGCCTGGAGTAAAAACAGGTCATATGAAGAATAATTATAGTGGAATATGTAATTATATGAATTTAACGAAAGGGATGGATAGTGCACCCCTAGGGGACCACCCCAGTGACTCAAAGGGGACCACCCCAGTGCGTTTAGTTCCTTTTTGTCTGAGAAAATGGCTTTGTCTGACTCCTGTCTGGTGAATGGACAAGCCTAGAAAGGGTCTATAATTTTAACAGGAAGACATGCTTGCCAATGTGGTATTGAAAGGAACAACAGCAGAGTTCTACAGCATGTACTTTATGTCAGGGTGATGCAATGGACGAGCGGCATAAAAACTAGAGCTTTTATCTGCAGATGTGACTGGGGGGAGTCAAGAAGGACACTCCGAAGAAATAGGGTGAGGAGAAAACATTCTCTGGAGTCTTGAAAAACTGCTAAAAAATAGCAACACACACACACACACACAAGAAAATAGCTGGTTGCACCTTGTTCAAGAATTTGTTTTCCGTAACAGCTCAGAACGCACCCTGTCTGATACAGAAAAACAGATTACAGATGCATGGCAAAGGTATAGCACAAGTCCTCCCACAGGCAGAGCAAAGAATCAGGCAGCAAAATTGCTTTCTGGAACTTTAAAATACTGCTCATGTGTTCCTGCGTTAAACCCTTCGCTCCCCCAAAACGAGTTAAAAGGCTGACTCCACTGCACTCCTGTCAGGTGTAGGGACACATATTACTAAATCTAGTTAGACTATCAACCATTAGCTATTAACAAGGCAATATATGCAAATGAGCTAATATGTAAATGATAATTTAATGTTTCAGTTCATGTTCATGTTAAAATGCTTGGATATAAGGACTTGAGCATGACTCTGATGGTACTCTGAGGCAGGTACATCTCAAAAATCTAATTTTTGAAGCAGGTATTTCACAAAAATGCCAGCTTTATTTTAAAAAGGTTTATGTAAGATGTGGCCTTTTGACAATAAAAATAGCTTGCTAGGAGATCCCAAGATGCCCAGTGATGCCAGGAATTCAAGACAATGTAATTGGCATTGCCTTCTCTGAGTGGGTGTGATGGCAGTCAGCACAGGCATCTGTTAACTGATGTAAATTTCATCTATCCATTATCAAAGCCACGATCTCAGTACTCATGGGCTGAACGGCAGAGAAATACCTTGGATGGTTCACCTGTCCATCACAGGGCAGAAAGGTAAACATGGTCATTTTCAGAATCTCAGTTCCAACCAAAGGAAACTGGACAGTCACACAAAGACACTGCAATTTAAAATCTAAAATAAGTCTAAAACAATACACTATGCTATATACACTGGGGTATAAATACTGAATAACATGCTTCTAAGTAATTTTCTAGTCACACAAACAGTGGTTAGGAGTTCCTCTCTGTGCTCTGTGTTTTTTTTTTACTGTACGTAACAGAGATAAGTAGTAGACAGTAATACTGACATAAGTAGTGATATTTATTCGCACCTAGGGCAGGTCTCCAAACCACCTAACGTGCACGTCTTTGGACTGTGGGGAAAAAATATTTCACCCAGCAGAAACCCATGCAGGAGATCATACAAACACCCCACAGAAAGGACCCTCAGCTGGCTGGAATCTGTGAAGTGACACTGATAACCCACTGCGCCACTGTGGACGCCTGATATTCACTATATGGAGAACAGTACGGGGCCATTACCAGTGTTGTGCAAGTTACTTCCAAACTGTAATACATTACAGATTACTTATTACTGTAATTTAAAAGTAATCCCTTACCTTACAATATT
>JBBJLR010000029.1:7387470-7399259 GCA_037577145.1 Brachypetersius gabonensis
CCGACTTTTCAGAACATTTTAAGGGGTTAAAAAGTCGTCTTATACGCCGGAATATACGGTATATATATCTATATATATATATATATATATATATACATACATACATACATATATATATGGTTAAATAGATGGATAAGCATAACATTATTTGCTATTTGTCACATGGGAAAACACATGCAAACACAAACACACACACACAGTTAGGAGACCACGTTTTCTAACCCACTGCACTCACTGCTTTCTCTCTTCTTTTAATCCTGATTCTGAAGTACATGCATTCACACCTGAGCACGCATTCAGAGATATGGCACTTGATAGAAAAGACACATCTCCATAGTAATTAATTGTAAAGCATGGCCGGGTCAGTACTAGTGGCTGCTGTGAGCTCAGAGGACATTGTGTACAATGCTGGAATACGAGAAGAGAGCAACTACAGCCAAGCCTTAGTGAGCACAAAAACAGACAAAGCATGAACAATACATCAAAAAGATAGCACTCACTGCTGATGCACCCCAAGCACCATGTCTACAGCGACATGAAAGGACCCACACATACACAAAGAGTCAGTCAGACAGACAGATAGACTGACAGAAGAGATATGCAAAATAGTTTGCATCGCTGTTTTTCTGAGACAACTATTCGGTTTCTTTATGTATTATTGTAAATACACACTGATGTACAAACCAATCCCAACCTTAACAGTAGCAGCCAAAGGGAAAAAATCAGGCTTTCTTAAAATTGTTTTTAATCCCCATAATGACAAAATGCTGGTGCATCCCAATTGGGGACATTTGGTCCCCATAAAGAGACAAATACACACACGCACATGCACACAAACTGGAACACCCACACACCTTTTCCTACGCTATGATCTAAAGGAAAGAAACACTTCAGTTTTGCTCTCGATAGTGCATGGTGTGTGTACAAGTGTCTGTGTTTATGTTCTATTAGATCATTACCATGTAATAATTATCCATTACACCCACTCACCCACTTCACTAAGCCATGTATGGACCAAAACTACTTTCTCTCCGTCTTTCTCAAGCAGACACCCACACCTGCACCTATTTTTCTATCCCAGCTCTTAATTTCCCCCTATCTTTTCCCTCAATCTCAGTATTCTGTTCTTTCACTTTTCCCTTATCTTTCTCTTTACCCAATCTCCTTCTGTTCTCTCTCTCTCTCTCTCTCTTTCTCTTTGTGTGTGTCTCTCTCACCTGGCTGCCTTGCACTCCTGCCGATAGTGATTTTTTTAATTAAAACATTAAAAGTCTTAATTGTACGTTGAGGCTCATTCTCCAGTCTCTCCCTCCCCTCCCCTTCTTTCTACAAGGTGATTGCTTCTTGTTTCAAGTACTGCAGCAGCAAGGGATTAAATCTCTCTTTCTCTCTTGGAGGTAATACAGTCTATTGGAGTAAAGCCTTAGTGCCATATTAGCCATGGGGGCAGTACAGATTCTGCCCTGTACAAACAGATGAGTAGTAAGGGAACTGGTGCTTTCACATGCAACATCGGGCAATAGAGCAAACAGACAGAGGCAGTTTAATATAAAGAGCTGAGGCTGGGGTGTGTCCTGAATACTTAAAACAGAACATGAATGATATTTGTCATGTTAAGGCTGATTTGTAATTTTGTGGCTGATTTGAAGCTAATTTAACTTGTCTTTGTTTCATTTTCCCAATGCATTTCATGGATTTTCTGTTTCTCTCCCATTTTGGTCTTTCTGTTGATCATTTTATGCCTGCTCTTTCATCATTTCCACCCAATCCCATGGTATCCCTCTACCATTCCATTTGTGCCTACAGTTGGCTCTGGGACAGGAAGATGAAAAGTCCTCATCCCCTGCGGATCCCTCTAAGACTCTGGGTGTGCTGGGTAGTCAGGGCTCCCTTTCACCACTCAGTCGATGGGTGCTGCACAGCCGAGGACGGGCAGCCAATGCTTCAGCGCTGGAGCTGCCCTACCGCTCACCCGTACCCTTCTCAAAGCAGGAGTTCTGGGAAATGCTGGGTAGTGACCTGCTCAAGCAAGATGCCAATGTTGACACCGATCCCTCTGGGAACTCTCGGGTCAAGCGCCGGCCCATTGTCAAGACAGGCAAGTTCAAGAAGATGTTCGGCTGGGGAGACTTCTACTCCAATATCAAGACGGTGCGCCTCAACTTGCTCATCACGGGTAAGATTGTGGACCATGGCAATGGGACGTTCAGCGTCTACTTCCGCCACAACTCCACAGGCCAAGGCAACATCTCCGTCAGTCTCGTGCCCCCTGTCAAGGCAGTGGAGTTCGATCTGGAGCGCCAGAGCGTGGTTTACCCCAAGGACTCTAAGATATTCAACTGCCGGGTGGACTACGAAAAGGTGGACCGCAGCAAGCGCACCTCACTGTGCAACTACGACCCATCGAAGACCTGCTTCCAGGAGCAGACGCAGAGCCACGTCTCCTGGATCTGCTCCAAGCCCTTCAAGGTCATCTGCATCTACATCTCCTTCTACAGCACGGACTATCGGCTGGTTCAGAAAGTGTGCCCGGACTATAACTACCACAACGAGATGCCCTACCTGCCGTCTGGATAGAGGGGGAGAAAGGGCAAAGGGGCCAGTAAGAAGGGGGCAGGATCTGAGAAGAAGTGTTGAGAAGGTACAACCAGGAGTGGAGAGATAATGATACGGAAGCAGGAAAGAAAGGAAAGGTTGGGGTTATGGATGTTGTAAGGGTTCATGCATTAACAATATCAGAAGGGGGCATATTCTAAATGTATCAAAGAATGTAAAGACTACAGAGTTCCCTGCCATATCTTATGGGAACCTTACATGAGCCACCTCTCTTGGAAAAGGATCCCATTGCGAAATGAGCATTTTTTTCCATGGATTGTGTTTGATCATCTGTAATATTCCCAAGGTGAATGTAAGGCATTTTGCTCCTGTGATAAATGTCTTGAAGAACCTCTCTGAAAAACCTGACAAATGTGACCTGCAAAAATCTATATATGCAAATCAAGTTGTCCGGCACGGGTGCGCAGGCGAGAGCATATACTAACGTCAGGTTGCGGTGACTGGCAACTCCCACCAGAGTGCTTTTAAGTACCACTGGCCCAACCACGGGGTGCTGTGACAAATGCACGCCTGAGGTCAAAGAAAGAAAGAGGAATTACCATACACCTACTGTGCAGAAGCTGGGGGTGTTTGAGTTCATTTTTTTCTTATGGAAATAAAATGGTAAGAAACTCTTGGTGCATAATTCAGGTTAAATTCACCAACGCATCGGGCACAGAAACACAGGCCGCTTTGACCTCTTGGTCTCCCAGACAGCGAGAGTTATCACAAAAAGAGAGAGAAGAAAAAAGGAAAGGCAAAACAGCTGAAAAGAATGCAAACTGAGAAGGTGGTAGAGAAAGAAGACAAAAGTAAGACAGGTTCAGAGAGCTGCTTAATTAAAATAAAGTAAAAATCCTGAGTATGAATTGAACCACTTGTTCCATTGTTCTGGCCATAAGAGAAGGGAGCGGGTGGGGAGATTACATTTTGTCGCCGTCAGGTCAGGATTCCACGGCGTGATAAGTTATCCACAGAACACAAGATTGCTCCATCCTTCACTGAGCGAGTCTTTTTTTTTCCACTGGAGTCAGCCCCCTTATCTGTGATTAAAAAGAGAAATATTATTACGATAATTATGCATAATTTAATCACACTTAACACTTAATTAAAGACTCTGCTAAATGGATTTGCTAGTAGTAGATTCAGTGAATTCATTTGGCCTGGGAGATGTGTTCTACGGGCCAAACTGCCACATTAGACAAACAGCAGTCGAGTTGACCTTCTATTGCTATGTGATTTAATGATGATTGCAGTTAAGGAAAAAAAAGTAATTACCGAAGAAATTGGGAGACTACAAGCTTTTTCGTAAAAAGCTTTTTCGTAAAAAGCTTTGATAGTAAAAAGTCAGTAAGGGCAGAAATGTGAGTGTAAAATAGGAAGGAAGGGGTGTGGAGAGATATCAGGGCGTTCGTACGTAAAGGTATATTGACGTGAGACGTGTCAGGGAAGAAAAGTATGGGGGCAGACGAAAGACTGAGGCTGGAGAACAGAAGATAATGCTAGTTAAACAAAGGCGGATGAGGTGAGGGCATGAAAGCAAAGCGGAAAACAGGAGAAACGACACTGCGATGGCGATACAGGCGAGGAGATGAAAAAGAGGAATGAGAGCAAGGCAGCGAGGAAAGAGAGCAAAGAGGAAAGAAGGATAGAGAGTAAAAAAAGAATGAAAAACAAACTCGTGATGCTAAATGTGGTAACATAAAAGCACAATGTGGAACATCAAAGCGTCTCACTGTTTGATTCACTACAGGAAAGAGGTGGGGTGGGGCGGGGGGTGGGATAAGCGAGAGAGAGAGAGAGAGGGAGCAAGCAAGCGAGCAGCTTTTTATGAGCTCATAACTAAAAACATCCCTCGCCTGAAGTTGAATCTGTCCCGGCGGGTCCGCACATTAGTGCCGTTATAAAGGCAGGTACATCCTGAATGATACGACTGTTTATGCTCAGTCATAAAGCCCTCTCCTCTCTCCATTCATCTCCCGCTAATCTTCAGCCGTCTCCCTTCTACGTAGGAACTGCTCATGGAGATGTTTCCCAAATCCGCTATTTGAGTGGGTTGTGCTTTAAAAAACACTCACATCATTTAATCAGTTTTAAGGCCTTTTTCAGCAGTGTGCAAATCACTAGAATTTGAAGAGGTTAGAAAAAATGCCTCACTTCTTCATCTTTAGCATCAGAATCACATCTATTCCATCAGGAATTTTGCACACGTCTGCATACATATAACATGTATACTAAAGAAATACACTATATTATTAACAAAGGTATAAGCAAAATACTGTCTGACCCAAGACATAATTATTTATCAATGAACAGTGTGTGTGTGTGTGTGCGTGTGCGTGTGTGTGTGCGTTTACAAATATATTGCTTTTATATTTAAAGGGAATAAAGGTATCTAAAAAGGAAAATGAATGATGTGTAGAATAACATTAATGATGGACTGAATGTGGTTCACAGACTCAAATCATAATTAAAAGTCATTCCTAGAACAGAACCACAGGCACATATCGTCACTGACAAAAAAGCTCTGTATCGCTAAAACTAACTTTATAGAACAAGGAAAATTATAGACATCTTAATGTGACAAGTTGCAAGCAATGTAATTTTGGGTGATTTCTCCTGGTCTGTTCATCATACATATTCAAATAATGTTTAAAAAAAGAAGAAAAAGACAAAAATGTTCCAGTGTTTTGTTATGGTGGAGATATTGTTGCTGAACAAAACTTTGTATCACTGATCAGATCCTAAGCAAATGTTTAATGTATGGAAATGTAATTATTTTTATAGGATTCTGATTATTATAGTTATTTTGAACCATTTCTATTGGTTTATTCATTTCAAAGTGTTGAATGAAAAGTATTGAAAGGGTAGCTGCTGTCTTCACATTCATATATTCAAAATAAGCAGAGCAACAGGGTTCTTATATAACCGCAATATTATGCAGAGACACAAACAACATGGTGTGTGTGCTGCGGTGGCGCGGTGGGTCTGTCCTGGCCTGCTGGTGAACCGCGCACCAGGGCCTCATCTCGCCGAACCCGTCCCCTGAGCCCAGGGCAAAGCTGAGCCCGCTAATCTCCTCCAGCTTAACTGCCTGACCTGCTACAAGAGCGGAGACACACACACACACAACCACACACATACACACACTAGGGCTGCACGAGCTACACTGGAAAACTATTAGCCGAATTCGGACATGAATAAAATATATTACATCAATAGAATTACTACCAGATAGTAAGTAAAATGAACGGCAAAATGCTGATGATGTTGATGTTGACATTGCTATGATGTTGATATATTTTATTCATGTGGAAATGATGCACATATTTGAACGAACTGCCCCATTCATTAAAAAATGAGTGCCGATGGGACATGGTTAAAGATTGACCCGCATATTTACAATTAAATTAATGAAAACACAGGAATTCTGGACATTCTGGACAATGGTCAGGATGCTCAAAGTGAGGTGATTGGTAGGAGGTACCTTATATCTAACATACTTTTTAAACACAAGCTGCTCTTTACATTGTATAAAAATGTAAAACCATTATATTCCATAATGAGTTCAGAAAATTGTTATTTCTGTTGCTTGTAAACCTGCTGTCTTGGAGATGCAAGGTTTTGTTGTGACTGTGACAAAATGAGCCCAAAATTATATAAAACCATTAATGAAAAATATATTGTGCAGCCCTAGCACTCATACACTCACACTGGCATTCTCATTATTCTTCATGTCTCCCAACACCCGCAACACACACTCTTAACACACACACACACACACACACACACACACACACACACACACACACACAAACTCACAAAGCTTGTTTATGTTATACTGTAGCTCCCCACCAGAAAAGCTGTAGATTCACATGGGAAAATAACCTTGCTCAGCCTGCTCAGCCTGAAATATTGAATCCCCCGCCCCACTCTGACCCTCAAACCTTGCTTCTCCACCTCCAACAGCAGCTGGAGCAACACCTGCCACACAGCCCGCACATCTGGAATACAACAGTTCACCCTTCATGCCTGACCTTACACTAATGCCCTGTAAAACAACAAACGCATGAACTTCGCAGCAAACTACCGAATGATTTAGAGGAGCTACTGAAGAACTAACCTTCTTTATCCTCGAGCTAGGGCACCGTACTGTAATTATATTGCGGCAAGCTCAGACTGCAATAAGCCATATATATATGGGACAAACAATGCCCTGATTCATTCCCACAGAACATTCACAGAAACACATTGGGATGTCCAAAAAAAAACAAACAGTGCTACAAAAACATTGCAAAGGACAGAATTGTGATACTGATTATCAACCTGTGTATTGTATAACCCTTACATTGCTGAAACCAATGTATCTCCAAAATGAAGGTACCTCCAAAAAAAAAATATTTACATTTTGTTCATCCAAAGTGAAATTGGATTTATTTTTCCATTTTTTTTGGAAAAAAGATTTGATCTGACAATGCCGCCTGCTCTAAACTTAAGAAAAATGCATAATTGTCATCATATGCACTCGGTAGGAAGGCCACCGTAACACTAATGCAGTTGGGAGGTTTGACCCTGGTAGTGAAAAAGATTTTTTTTAATGGTTCAGCCCTTAAATGAAAACTAACCTATTACTTTTAGTCACAAGAGGGGAGTATCTAGTGTGAAAGCTGAACTGGCTTAAACAGGTGTTTTACATAATGTAGCATCTGGTCTTTTCTCATTCACACCTCTGCGAAGCAGATTTCGGCATTCAAGTGAGCTGTCCTTGGTCCTGACAGTAGTTCAGCAATAGCCCTCGTTCATGCCGCAGCGGCAGGGTGGACTTACGCTGTCACGCACTGGTGGGTGTTGCCAAAAAGGGATAAAAGTTCAAGTGGTGGAACACTTTGGTTGTCATAGCGACCGGCTCCTTCGCTGGCCCTCTGGAGTCTGGACAGAACCCTGGACACATGGGTTGATCACAGACCCAGAAACTGACTTAGCATATTGTGCTAGCAACAAACTGGACACCCAGCTGTCTAATGGCAAACGATACTGTAGCCACTCTACAAAAAAAATTATATAAATATATATATATATATATATATAAATATATCCTCACCAACCCTACTGTGGGACTGATTCAAATGTATGGGACACAGTAGACTCTAATTCATTTTGAGGTTGGTTTATTTCTCTATTTTTTACATTGTTTCATTTCGTGCGTCATGTTGATGTACTGTATGGATGATAATGGTGGCATTTATTGTGTTTTTTTTCCGACGTCCGGAGAAGAAAAAAAAAGTCAATAAAGTATACAGGTGTACTGAATTTCCTTCCTGAGTTTTGAAGGGCTGAAGTAGCTCCAGGTCCAAATTTGCTTTTCTGCTTTGATGAAAGCATGACAGAAGAGGAGATGTGTCAACAAGTCAGAATCTTTATTATCCCCACATTTGCATACTCCTGTCGAATGCCCACGGCAAAGCAGAGACATAAGGTAATACTCCATAGAGAGGAGAGTGTGTGAGTGTGTGTGTGTGTGTGTGTGTGAGTGTGTGTGTGTGTGTTAGAGGAAAAACAGAAGTAGAAATTGCGATAGAGAGATTAATGGCACAATACTACATACTCTCTGGCAGCTCGGGAATATTTGCTTTGTTCCTCCTTTTACTGTAATGTCATTATTAGCACCTGCCTATCAGGTTCCATTGGAACTCTTTATAGCAAAATGATTAAACATTCCTGACACATAAAAAAAATAATTTTTTTAAATGTAAAATTTATAGAAAAATTTGGGGGAGGGTAATTTGCATTTTGTTGCCATATAGCAACAGCATGCAACAATGGAATCGCAATCTGCAATGCACACAATGGGAGTAAATCCATACAGCGCCGTTGGACCTTGGCCACTCTAGTGATCCTGACTTGAAGAAAGAAGTGAGCCCAAAACTAAACTAAACAAACAAAAACTAAAGGAGTTTAACAAGCTGGAGGGTTGGAGTGCTGGTGTGTGTGTGATTTGGCATTATTTTCACTCTATCTACTAATTACTGTCACAAACATTTATACGTACAGTATTGTTCTAAATAAGCAAAATAAAACCTGGTTTGTAAATGGCCTAAAATAAAAGAAAAATACCCAAACCTTTAACTGAAAGGGCTTGTTATTACATTCACACAGTGTTTTAAAACATAAAATTAAATCCCTTGTCTCTACAGTCGAAATACTAAAAGCTGCAAAAAACACAATTTTCAATAACTGGTTTTCATCCATAATCCACTTATTAAGCCATTAATAGTTTACCTCCTGCCTGTACACACTGAAGTTAGAAGAAGTGTTTCATTCAAGACTTCGTTTTGAATAATAATGTCTTCCAAAAGAATAAAAAAAGATAAAGAAAGAAACAAGCATTATAAGATCACATGGCACAACTACGATAAATAGAAGGCTTGTAAAATTAATGTTTTTGGTACATAAATTAAACAATCATAAATAAAGAATGTAGGATATGAGCTTTTTAATATATAAAGTAATATGTTAAGTCACAACAGAGAAAACCTGATTATTTATTAAAAGCATTGAAAAGTAATATGTCCTCACATTTTTGATGGACATGTGTCTTACTTCCCTTTCGACTCTCACATTTTTTATTTGCAAATTTTTTCTCATTTTAAGCCATAATTGACATTAAATCTGGCTGGCATCTTAATTAAATCCCAGACGCCTGCTAACGAGCAGACGAGTTCAAACAGTCAGAGCGCTACATCGCTTTAAACAAGATTGATTACGGCATTTCTGTCCGCACCCCTCTCTCTCTCCCTCTCTCTCTCCCTCTTTCTCACATCTCACTCATGCTCTCTCACCTTCTCCATTCTCCCTCCATCTCTCTCTCTCTATCCATCACTCCTCCCCTCCCTTCCCAACACCCCCCTTGTTCCCATAAAATCGCAGCCCGCCTCAGGATAACCTTGGTGAGAATGATGAAAGGAGAGGGAAAAAGTCAACAGGAGAGAACACAGATCTAATTTGGGAGGTCGGCTCCCACTCAACGCAACATAATGTAATCTAAAGCAGCACAGCTACTCCAGAGCAAAACAACCAGCCAGAGAGCAATAGAGGAAAAATAGGAGGATAAACAGAGAAAGAGAAAAGAAGAATAGCAGAGAAGAAAGACACGGAGGAAAGAAGAGAGAAGGAAGGAAAGACAAAGGAAAGATGTAGCTGAACACATGAGCTGGCTTGAAGACAGTTTCAGTTAAGTCTACACAATCAGACAAGGGATTCAGCCTAGCCTTGAAAAAAACATTAGAAACAGTATTTTTGCATTAATGAAGCGTCATTTATTCACACAGTCATCTGAGTCCATTCATAGGCCGCTTTGCTAATCTCATTATTAAGTTTCGACCTTCGTTCCCTTTCATTCACGCCTTTTTTCTGAGGGTGAGGTGTGAAGGCCACCTGCAGGGAGAACGGTGTGCCATTTGGAGAGTTACATGTGCTCAGACACGGCCGTGCAGCCTCAAAATCTGAATTTGCTCCTCCATGCAAGAGGTAGCTCTGGAGGCTTAAGTGAAAGGAATAATAAACACCCCGATGATTTAAACCACAGTGAAGCAAATTAGGAAGGTGTTTTTGTTGTCTGTTTGATTATAATCTTCCATTTAAAGGAACAGTTAAGGGCTGAGGCATGTAATTTGCACATTGCACACGACTTCATAAAGTGCAGATACATGACAGTGGAAAATGAGGTCAGAATATAGAGCATATAATAAATACGCCGAACAATAAATGCACCTAACGCTAACTCAGCAGGACAACTACACAAAACATAAAATGGATGGGTAACCAATGAAATATATAGCTGGTTGTCACAGCAGCAAATGAATAGAGGAGTTAATGCAAACAACTGTCATCTGTAAAATGACATAAAAATCTATTGTACTACCATTTATAGAATTTAAAGACTATAAAGTACAGGTGAGCACTTTGCTGGGTTGAGACTATTTCTGACCCATTTGAGAAGAAGTGGTTGCGGAGGGGGTGGATTGGATTTACTGATGCCTTTGACAGATGGCAAGATGGTAGAGAGTCTATGAGAGGGGTGGGAGGGATTGTCCTTAGTGCTGGTGGACACTGCAATTCAGATCGGAGGTGTTGATGAAAGGGAGAAAAACCAGGACCACAATCAACAGTGAGGTCCTGTGGACTGACTCTGTACAGTTGCCATGCCAGACCGTAAGACAGCAGGTCAGGATGGTGGAAGATGCTGCCAGGCTTTCTTGGCAAAGCAGGTGGTGTTGAGGATCTAGGTGGGGTTGTCAGTGATATGCGACTTGGAGCTTCTGACTTCTGAACGAGATGCAGTAGAGAGAGATCACTTTCTGTCCTGACAGACTAGAGTCTCTGGGCCCAGAATAAAGAAGTTGAGGAGGTAGTAGGGCTGCACGATTATGGCCAAAATGATAATCACGATTATTTTTGATTAATATTGAAATCACGATTATTAATCACAATTATTCATTCTTTTATGTAAAACACATTTTTATGTCACTTTCTATTTTAAACAAACCATAAGTGAACAAGGCTTTCAGTTCAAAATGAAACTTTAAAAAAAATAAAAATAAAAAAATAAAATAAAATTTACCAAAGATACACACACGCACATATACACACACAAAACTGATGACATTTTATTCTAGTTTTAGTCAATAAAGTTGTATTTTAGTCTCCTTTTTAGTGATGCAGTTCTATTTAACCCAGTCAGTATGGTATAAGTACCGAGTAGAACAGACCAAATCTAAATTTTCTTTTAGTCAAACCTATTTCATAATTCAAACAAGGTTATCTTATTATTATATTATTGTTACCTTATAAAAAAGTACTGTCCATCCATTCCAGACACGGAGATTTGAATTTACTTTTTGCCAACCAACCATGTTAGAACTTAGAAGTACATACACATAAATATAAATAAAACAAATAAATAAATAAATAACATCACATCACTAAAAAGTGCAAGAAAAATGAAATTGTGTGTGTATTGCCATAAAACCCACATTTGTAATACTGGTAAAAAGTCTTCACCTTCAGTGTGTCGGCCTGAACTTCCCTGAACATTTTTTATTCCTGAACAAACATAGCCTACACAACCAAATCAGAACAATTTAGGATCAGCTTTTATTGCATGGATAAAGGAAAGGCTGCTTATCAAAATGCTG
>JBBJLR010000029.1:7412564-7431460 GCA_037577145.1 Brachypetersius gabonensis
TTCATTCCATATATATCGGCTTTCATTTGATATATATCAGGGTTTTATTCCATATATATAGGGTTTCATTGCATATATATCAAGTTTCTTTAAATATTTCCTGTTTGGCTTTCCATAATATATATATATATATATTTGAGGGGAGGATGGTGCTTAATTTGAAACAAATATTTTGCCATCATATTACATCATTTATACTAATTCTAGCTTAGTGTCATACAAATTATAATTACATTTCATGCCAACTCCTTCATGGTGCTGTAACAAAGTGACCTTGGGAAACGTGTCATTTTGAGATATGTAATATAAATGAGGAACATTCATAGGCCTCGCCTACTGAGGACTTGCTCTTCTCGACTGAGGCTGAGATTAGTAGTGACAAACCAGAGAGCAAAACATAAACAACATGCAGTAAAAAGCCTCAGCTTTCTCCTCTTGTTCAGTTCAGTGTTATTCTCACCCAGGCCTCAGTTAGCTGTTCTGGGAGCAGTGTCAACAGCCATCCAAATGAATCTATATTGAAATGTATTGAGGAGGAGATGGAAGTGAGAGAGCGAGAGACAGAGAGAGAGGGAGAGAGAATAAGTAACCTTGTGTTCCCTTCAGCGGTGGCTCCCAGAACAGCTTCCCTCTCCCTCCAGCAATTAATCATCTGATAGTGAGCTTACTCAAGTGTGTCTCTGCTCGCTCTCTCCTAATTAACCAGAGAGAGAGAGAAAGAGAGTGAGAGAGAGACAGAAGATTGTCAGTTAAAAACAGAGAAGGGCAAGTTGAGATGCAGCGTTGAGATAGAGTGATGCAGTGCAATAAGAGGAAAAAAGACTGAGGCAGGGTGGAGAGGCAGAAAAGGGAGATTATGAGAGAGGGAGAGAGAGAGAGAAACAAAGAGAGAGACAGAGAGGGAGAGAGGGGGGAGAGGGAGAGAGAGGAAGAGAGAGAGAGACTGAATGAGTGTGAGCATGAATGACAGACACTTTGTCAGAGATAGCTTGAGAAAGAGAGGGATGAAGGACTGGAAGGGCTGTTGGCTAAAACAGAGGAGAAAGGCAAGAAAGAGGGATAGAAGGAAGGGAGGACTTCCAATGAACAGTGGACAGAGAGGCACAGAGAAAGACAGCGGGAGAGTGAAAGGGAGAGAGTGAGTGAGAGACAGAGAGAGGAAGATACAGTGAGAAAGAGAGAGAGGGAGAGAGAGAGAGAGGCTGAATGAGTGTGAGCATGAATGAGAGACTCTCTGTCAGAGATAGCTTGAGAAAGAGAGGGATGGAGGACAAGAAGGATTGTTGGCTAAAACAGAGAAGAAAGGCAAGAGAGAGGGATAGAAGGAAGGGATTACTTCCAAGGGACAGTGGAAAGAGAGACATAGAGAGAGACAGAGAAAGACAGCGGGAGAGAGACAGCGGGAGAGTGGAAGGGAGAGAGTGAGTAAGAGAGAGATACAGTGAGTAAGAGAGAGAGGGAGGGAGAGAGAAAGGGAAGCAGAGGAAGATGTGTGGAACAGAAGGAGATGCAAAGATATGGACGAGCTGCCATCCTCCACTAGTCTCCCAGGGATAGAGTACCATACTGCCACACCACAGAGCATACTAAACAGTCTGAATGTCTCTCTCTCTCTGTGCATGTGTGCGTGTCTTTCTTACCAGAAGTTTCTATGACAGAGTGTGTTGTCATGGCATTAAGTGCAGATCTGTCACAAGGGAATCAATCTGTGCATCAGAAGTCAAGTGCATGTGAATAAAGCAACAAATGCATGTATATGTTTCAGTACTGTTCACACAAACAGGTCTTCCAGGTGTGTGTGTGTCTCCAATCACAGATGTAGACTTTGAAGGAATCTTTCATCTTTGATCCTTAACTGAGCAGAGTTGATTTTCTCTCTCTCTCTCTCTCTCTCTCTCTCTGTCTCGCTCTAACCCAGGCACTTGCAACTGCGGCCACCTGCCAGCCAATTAGGCGCGTGGCTGAGGCAGTAGCAGCTGTACTGAGGCAGTCCAGAAACCCCCCCCCCCACACACACACACACACACAAACACACCGCCAGGTGGACTACCCTGTGGTACACGGATTGGCCAGCACTCCTAACCACCCAGCAACAAGCTCAGACACACATGACATGACAGACAGCTCATAAATGCTGCAAAATATAGGCAGCAGTAAAAATCTATTGTATCTACAGAGCAACAGGCAGTCAAACTCAAACACACCAACCAATAGGAACACCCTTCTTTTTTAACCTATTTTTGACATCTCTTGGTGTGAAAATGTAATGATGAATGGACCAATAGCCATTGTCCAAAATTATTTGGAAAGAGATTTTTTTTTTTTACATTAATCTCCATTAGAAGTTTTATCCATTGCATTCATCGCCGTTATAAGCAGGCTGAAATTCTTCAGGCCCAAATGGATTACTCCCCAGGCAATACTGTGACAAATGTTTACATCCATGACTATATTCTTCAAACAAACCCACTTTAATGTGCTTTACTCATTTATACTGCAAACACTTTTCAAGACTTAAGCAACCTCAAACTTTAAATAGATGTTGTGTATAAAATGAGCAAGGGAAGGAACAGTTTATTTACATGTAAATTAATTGTAAACACGGCTTCGACAGAAACGTTTGCCTGAGATTACTTTAGAAGAGTGGGTAAACTAACACAGCAGGTGTTACTGACCTGTCCATGCTCTGCCTACAAATGCGTCCTTTTACAGCAACTGTGGCAGGATTGGAAGAAATCCCACTGGATTTAATGGGATGGAATTTTTGTTTTTTGACTTATTTCAGGGCCTAATTTAGTGTTATTAAGTGTAGTGTCATTAAATTAATTTCATATTTGCTGTTTCTAAAAGGGTCAGACCATTACATTTTTGAGTGATGTGTAGCTGCTAGTCTTGATTAGCTACAACATTGGTAGCATAGCATAGCATAGCATCTTAGGCTAGAAACGTAACATTTTGGGCCCCAAGGTGGCACAGCAGGTAGCACTGTTGCTTTACACATGGGAGTTTGAAGCCAGGCTTTGTGTTTGCGGGGTTGGCAAGTTCTCCTTGTGGTGTGGGTTTCCTCTGGGATCTCCGGTTTCTGCCACAATCCAAAGACATGCATGTCAGGTGAACTGAAGACTCTAAATTGACTGTAGGTATAAGTGTGTGGGCAAATGTGGTGTGAGTGTGCCCAGGGTGAGTCCCTGCCTTGCGCCCGCTGGCCCCAGGGAGAGGCTCTGGGTACCCGCTTCCCTAGTAAGGATTAAGTGGTGACAGAGAATAAATGGACTTAACATTTTATACTGACTCTCAGCAACGATTGCTACTATTTGCTCATAAACTTGAATGGGATATTTGGAAGTGCTCTGTCAAGCTCATCCAATCTTATCCAACCAACCTCCAAACATACATTTGTGGGTGGAGCATGGACAGGTCACCTCTTGAACATCATACTTTCATGCCATGAACGACTGAACAGATGACAGCAACAGCCTATTAAAGCTCTGCTGCAGGTGACAGCACAGCGCATGTATGTGGCAAGACATTTTTATAACAGATTGATATCCGTTTACCAGCGCAGCCCCTATACAGCCTGACTGGCTCACTCCTCTGTCCTCTGGAAGGCAGGAATGGAGTGAGGACAGAAGGGCGAAGAGCGGTAATGCAATCAGGTCCAACCCCACCTCCTCGTCCTCCTCCTCCCTCCATACTATATCTGCTCTACCTCATCGTAAACCTCTGTGCTCCCCCTGTATTTCTGCTTTATGAGAGGAGGGCTAATACACGGCTAGATTTACGAGTGGCAGCGGCGGGTGGATTTAATATTTTAATTCTGTTTTATTGCTCGAGCGCTGAGCCAAACGCTCAGGCTTCATCGGAATGTATCGCCACAGTGACACAGTGACAGACAGACGGAGTGGAAGGAAAAGAGGAAGGGAGAGAGACAGAAAGACCAAGATAGATACGGAGGTAGTGTGGAATGGGGTAGAGAAGGGAAGAGAAAGACAAAGAGAAAGCGACTGTTGAGACAGAAAATTAGAGAGAGAGAGAGAGAGAATGAGAAAAAGAAAAAGAAAGAAAAAGTGAAAGAAGGAAAGATAGAGAGAGAGAGAGAGAATGAGAAAGAGAAAAAGAAAGAGAAAGTGAAAGAAGGAGAGAGAGAGAGAGAGAGAGAGAGAGAAAGAGAGAGAGAGAGAGAGAGAGAGAGAGAAGTGAGGGACACAGAAAAAAGAGAGAAAGTGAAATAAGAGGGGTAGATAGAAAGGCCGGGGGAGATTTATGGAGGGAGAAAATGACAAGATGAATGGACAAGACAAAAGAAGATAAAGAGAAACACCAGGAGAAATGGAAAGAAGAGAGGTGAGATGGAGGGAGACATGTAGAAAGGCCAGGATAGTGTGATGAGGGGAGAAAGAGTGAAAGACCGACAGACAAAAAGAGGAGGAGAATAGAGGGAGAGACACAAGGAGAACAGAGAGAAAGATAGAGGAAAAGAAGAGAGAACCAGAAAAAAGATCAATCGGACCAGAGAGAAAGGCCAGGGATGGAGAGAGAAATGAGGAAAAAAGACTAAACAGAGAGAAATAGAAAGACCAGAGAGAGAGATGGGGTAAAGGCCGGGCAAGATAGGAGATAGAGAGAAAGAGAGAGAAGGAGAGAGGAATGGGAGAAAGAGAGCAGGAGGGAGATAGAGAGAAAGACCAGAAGAGAGAGGTGGAGAAAGGGGTGGTTGGAGGAAAGAAAGACAGAGTGCATGTATGGAATCATCTGTCTCTCCATAACTCAATCTGCCAACTAACTCTGCTCTTGAAGACTCTCATCTTTCTTTTTCCTCATCTCACCCTTCCTCCTGCTGTCAGCACTGGAACACCTCGCTCTTTCAGCAGGGCTGCGACCCTGACACACACACACACACACACGCACGCACCCACACACACTCACACAGACATACACACAAACCAACACACATACACATGAAAATTAATTGTAAACACATCCTGCTTACAGCTTCGACAGAAATGTTTGCCAAAGATTACTTCAGAAGAGTGAGTAAACTAATACAGCAGGCGTTACTGACCTGTCCATGCTCTGCCTATGAATGCATCTTTTTACAGCAACTGTGGCAGGATTAGAAGAATGGAATTTTAATTCAGTTTTTGACCTAATTTAGTGTTATGAAATGTGATGTCATTTAATTCATATCATATTCACTGTTTCTAAAAAGGTCAGACCATAAAATAGAACACATGCACACATGCGCACACACACATGCACACGCACACGCGCACACACAAACACACACAGCTAATTCCACAAAGATTCATGGCTCCAGGGGTCCACTCAGGATCAGGCCACGCCACTGATTCACAGCTTAAGGCCATCGACTCTGGGCTAATATTAGGATCGATGCACCACTTCACCATCCACGCGTAACACAGTCAGCTGATTCATGGTTTTAGCCAATTGATTTCCAAGTCATTTCCTAAGCCCAAAAGACAGATAAGTCAGGGGTGCGTTGACGCGGGGCGCAGAAATTTACACCTACAAGTAAATTTACATGGATCTTCATGATAGTTTAAGATTGCCTTTCTGTGGTAAATGATGAAAATGTATTCTCAAAGTTAAAAGTGCCGTTTTCCAGATCTGTGTTTTTATGGGCCACTAATAAAACAGAACTGCTGAAGATTTCACAAATTAGCCTGCCTGACTGAAGTGATGCTTAAGAATGTTAGTTTCAACCTTTTATTCATAACAAAAAACTTGATTATTTAAATATGTAGAAATTTCATCAAAGATAACATATATCTCCAGGTGTAGAATGAAGTATGATTATATTAAATAGTGCACACGCATTGTAAATGATTTAAAAGGTTGGTGTTATCTTTGATTACTGTTATTTGCTACATCATGTATGGTTAGTCTCTGTCTCTGGTTTACTGTCTTGCTAAATCACTTAAATAGGCTTAACTGCAAGTTTTAAAACCATCGCAATAACAAATGTGACTTTTTGATCCTGAATTATAAGGTCAGTTCTGAAAAAAAGTTAGAAAAGCCAGAAATGACAAACATGCCTTCTTTGAATGATCAGGACTTCATTGAATGTGTCTGCAGTTCAGACCACACAGACGTAGCCATGCCAACATAATCAACACCACAGCAAAGAAGGAATAGGGTTTTTTCAGGTCTCTTTTTATTTTCTGACAGAAGTCAGACTTTGAAGCTGTATTAGAAATCACAGGTATTGAATAGTTACCATGGTAGGTAGGGTGGAGAGGGAGGGAGGGAGGGAGGGAGAGTGTGAGAGAGAGAAAGATAAAGATAAAGACAGAGAGAGATAGAGAAAGAGAGAGAAAGACAAAGAGAGAGAGAAAGAGAAAGATAAAGAGAGAGAGAGAAAGAGAGAAAGATAGAGAGAGAGGACAGATAGAAAGAGAAAGTGAGACAGAGAAAAAAGAGAGAGATATATAGAGAGAGGACAGATATAAAGAGAAAGAGAGAGAGATATAGATGGAGTGAGAGAGAAAGATAGAGAGAGAGATAGAGAGAGAAATAGAGAGAGAGAGATAGATGGAGTGAAAGAGAAAGATAGAGAGAGAGATAGAGAGAGAAATAGAGAGAGAGATGATTTCATGATCTGACCACTGATGCCCACTTTGACAGTGAAATTGTAATACTGATCTATCATCACAATTTATTCTGATTTTAAGACAGTAAGTGTAACTGTATTCATTCTTGTTGAAATTCTACCTGATTGACTTACTAGCACTAAAGTCAAAAATCGTCCCTAATTCGGATTGGATTGAGCATCCACCAATTTCATTCAACACATCCAAAACATACAAAAGTCTTTATACTAACCGACACCATTTTAATACAAAAATCTCTTATATAAAAATCTCTATTTTCACCAAAACCATTATATTTTTAATATTTTTGATGGTTAACAATATAAAGAGCTTAGGAAAATAAGTTCCTCGTTTTCCATTCATTCATATGAAAATGAGCAGCCCACTGTCTTATCAGCAAAGACAATCAGGTACAAGGTACATCATGTTTGGTGGAGAAATGCGCTTGCAGAAGAAGGTGAAAAAAGATTCTTTTTGTCTATCTGCATAGCATATGCTGTGCCAAGGTGTGCACCCCCATTATTTCCAGTGCACCCTCAGCGATTTTGCTCTGGACCTGAGCCCGGAGGAATACATTTGGAAACATGTTCTATTATTCAAAATGGCCAAGGGAAATCAGTAGGCTTTTGTGTCTAATGAGTAGCGGAGGCTTCTTCAGATGAGCTAATGAGCAAGCAGACCTAACCAGTACAGCACTGGTGGATGATGGAGACTGATGGATGACGTGCCAACATTACTGGCTTGTCAGAGAAATGTCTACTTATTTAACCACTTTTCTAATCTTCACTGTTATTTTTACCGTAGTTGGCCACCAATCATCAGGTTAGAGCAGCTGAGCTAGAGCATAATCTGACCATGCTAACATGAGCTGAGGGCTTAGATGAAGCAACTCTCCAAGGATGTGACAGAACAGATGGGTTTGGGGTGCCAAGAGAACAGAAACTCACAGTTTTTCACTCAGGCTGCTTCAGAAAAAAGGAACAGGAAAATGCTTCAGCCTTAAAGGTCATCTATCAGTTGGATCTGTGCGTACAACACTGGTGAAGAAAAAACAGCTAAACAGCCTGCCTCAAAATCGATTTCTTATTTATATTTTTATTTCTGGACTATCAGCCCCATTACCGTGTTTCCTTAATGTGGAAAATAGTCGTTTTTTATTATAAAACTATGTAAACATCTCATATATGGAAAGTAGTCAGCTTCAGTGCCATGAAAGCTAGAATATCTGATAAGGTCCCCCACAAACTGCAGTTATGTGGGAAGGTGTATGTGGCAGTCAGAAACAGGCATCATTTAAATAAGCAAACGTATCTTTTCCTGACTGACTACATTGAAATTTGTGTAAATTTGATTTTCACTGAACTGTTCCTTTAAATGACTCACACCTTAAGACTTAATAAAGATGAAATTAGCCTTGCTGAAAATAAGTAAAAGGTTTGTTCTTGCTTATGCCACTAACTCTTTGTTAAACTACAGCTTTAACAAAGGAAAGACGGTTATAGGGAGGTTGGTATAGTGTTGTCCAATGATTGTTCCTCAATTTTCTATCCAATGTACACTACCAGCCAAAGTTTGGACACACTTTCTCATTCAGCAATTTCCTTAGGTTTTATTATTGGCTACATTGTAGATTAATAATAAAAACATCAACTATTGCTCTGATGACCGCTTTGCACACTCAGATTCATGATGAATCCACCTGGAATGGTATTTAATTAACTGGTGTTCTTCATCAAGAGTTCATTAGTGGAATTTCTTTTCTTTCTTAATGAGTTTGTGATGGTCGGGTTGGTCCACAGTTAGTGATCCAGTTCTACTATGGTTCTACTCCATATTATGGCACGAACCGCTTAACTGAGTAAAAAGAAACAACAGTCCATCATTACCTTATTACAAAACATATTCTCCTTTTTGTTTACTGCATAATTATGATGAGTTTCATTCCATTAGTTTTTTAATATTAATCTACAATTTAGAAAATAATACACTGGTAGTGTATGTCCAGACACACATGCTACCAATGCTGTGTGGGGGAAAGGTAACACAATCTTCCTTAGAATCACAGGAATTGCCACTTTATCTTTTCAAACCAAACTGCTGCAGGTACATCAGCATTGGACAGCTCAACATGCTTGGAGGAGAACACTAATGTTCAATTCTGCTACTTCAGTTAACAGGCACTGAGTAGCGCTGGGTGGGTGATGGTGGGAGCCAGAGGGCCACTCATGGAGAACAAGGACAATTGTACCCTCTTGGGCTCCCAGCAACTGATGGCCGTGGCATTGCCAAGGACTGAACTTTGATCTCCCGATGACAAGACAGCACCAAAATTGTAACCAAAATTCTCTTTTTGAGATTATGTCTGACTCCTTGCGAGACAAGTCACACACACATTCAAGACTCAGCCAATCCCCAACCAGCGGAAGCCATCATACGCAAAGAGAAGAAAGAGTAATGTCAACACCACAGATGAAATCATTTTTCACCTTGCAGAAACTCCTCCGTTCACATGGCATCAGACATCATGAAAAGTTTGATTGCGTTCGTAAAGGAAATCAATACGAGGTTCTCAGTATTCCACAAACCACTTTTCTTCCTATGAAATGTCATTACCTTTTTTCTTTTGGGGGGCAGCATACAATTTCAGCAGGATGGAGAGGAAAAATGAGAGAAAGGAAAAAAGCAAAGGAGGAGAACAGGTGAGGCACTGACACATGGCTGCCTCACTTGCTTTATATTCAATGACAAACAGAACAGGAGGAAGACAGAGAAAGACAAAGTGTCTGTGTGTGTGTGTGTGTGTGTGTGTGTGTGTGTGTGTGTGTGTGTGTGTGCGTGTGCGTGTGTGTGGATCGAGAGGACAAGAGAAAAACAAATGAGTGTAAATGTAGAGTGTGAAGGGTGAGGTGTCTCAGAGGGACTGAGCTGAAATAAGATCAGATGCACTCTTTCTCTTTTGAAATCCCCCTTTCCTGCATTCCCTATAAAGCTCCTGTGTTAACGCGCCACTGCCTTTACCTCTCCGCTGCCTCGCTCCTCAGGGGGCTCAGAGCGGCGGGCACTGCTTTGCTGATCGATTTGGGGGCCCAATGGGACATCCTGTCCAATCAAAGAGTCTCTGAGTGCCCCACCCTGCCACCCCCTTCCAAACACCTGACCCCAGAGACACTGACGGAATGCAGCAGACAGAGACTGTGTAAGTAATCTGTGCACCATATAAACCACTCCCAACCCCGCTCACCTCCCAGTGATTCCACTCCAGTCCTCAGAGGGTGAGCAGCATGAGGCATTTAAAACCAGGATTTAACACAGCAAGCGTGTGTTTCAAAGGATATCAAAACTGGTGGAGGAAGAAAGAACACAGAGGTCAAAAATATGAACAGACATAATGTAGTTTATTCAAATGTGTTCATATTTACTGACAAAAGGTCATACAGTCCATATATCACAAGCGAGCTGTATAAACAACCCATTTTAATCTCCTGATTCTGTGCTGTGATAAAAAAGACTGTTTAGCCTACAGTAATTTAGCCTTTCATACTGAATTTATAAGGACATACTAAGTATTATGTTTGCAGGTGTTACTGAACGAATAACTTTATGTTTTAGCAAATTAATTAATTCACATATGCTATCATGGCTAGTTGATGAGTATTCATCCAGGCATGGTTTTAGTTATTTAAGTCAACAGGTGGCCCGGAAGGCAGATAGTATTTTGACTAAATTAATAAAATACTAGTGCCATTCCATTCTGTATTTATTAAAACCATGTAGCTTGAAGCAGGGTGGTGGGGACCTAGTGGGTAGGATACTTGCCTCTGGACCAAGAAGTCTTGGGTTTGAATCCTACCTTCAGCACCACCACTGAGTTCCTGAGCAAGACCATTAACCCCCAGTTGCTCCAGGAAGAGTTAGGAATTGTCACTTTGGATAAAAGCATCTACTAAATGGCGTAAAAGTAAATTATTTTGTATATTTTTTGTGATTGTAAATGAACCCATTTAATAACTGATAAATCCTGGCTGAAATTATGAGCTCAAGAAATTAATGATAAGAATTAAGCATTAAGCATAAAATCACATGAATTACGTCAATGTGCACATATGAAATACAAAAACGAAGAAGTGTTAATCAGGATGTGACTAACACTAAATCAACTAGCACAACATGCAGAGAGCAAAATAAAAGAGATTGCCTCAATTAATTGGAGATGTTAACAAATGTGTTATTGAGTTCTAACATGTATTAAATGAATTAAAAAAAAATTTTTGTGAAGTTTAGCAGCCAGATGATGCGAGCTTCTATCTTTTTACTGGTTTAAGCCAAAGATAGCCAACTTTAATGTACTTTTGGTTAAGGCTGATGTGTGTTTAAAATGTCACTCTATCTACAAACAAAACTGTATAGTGTTGTGATCCACATGATACTGTATACATAATATACACAAAAATGTATCAAAACATTCAAATCAAAGACATGAAAAATATCAAAGACCAGCTCCTGTGCATCATCTTTATCTGTAGCACATATAAAAGCTGCTGCTTTGCTGACCTGAGATGGGTGTATGCATTCACTGGAAATGGAGAGGGAAAATAAATTGAAAAAAAAGCCAAAATAAAGGTCATATAACATTTTGAAATAAATTCAGAATGCAGTATAAAACGTTCAAACCTGAAGGACTGAACAAATACCTTAAAGAGTATTCTGAGGACAAACCACCTGGTTTAGAAAAGACCCTGGAGTACAATCACATGTAACAAGCAGAACAAATGCAGGTCTTTTATCTCTGGATTTTGTGGAGCTAGGAGGAATCCCTAAAACTCAATGGCAGAGAATTGTTAATGAACAATGGGACTCTTTATCTAACAATACAATGCAAGTTTAAGGGTTAGCAGCAATAACGGTGCTACAATCTGCGTAGGTTGTCTGCATATTTGATTTGGAAAAGTTTTACACCAGATGTCCTTCCTGACGTAACCCTCCCCATTTACCCAGGCTTGGGTACGGCACTAAGAAATTCTGTGGCTTGTGCACCTCCAGTGGCTGGGTTTACATACTCGTCTGTGAAAAACAAGTCCAAGTCCAAAGCTGCTGTATCTGACAGACAGCAAATACATGACCAGTACACTCCAGTCCAAAACAGTGGAAAACCTTTATCTTACATGTACTGGCAGACCTAGCAGACCTGTTCCTGATCCAATAAAACAAGCCTCTCTCTCAAAAAGTGGAATATCTGGTGAAAATATCTAACATTTCTGTCATTTGTGCAGTCTTTTATCAGTAGCATCCAGTATTAATGAAAGACTGCACGTTTCACAACAGTATGACTCGGTACAGCCAAAGCAACTGGTTAGAAGTGGTCTCATCTTGACATTAAAATAGGTTATTCTGAAGCAAACGCTAACAAACATCACTTTGGCAATAATAGTAAAAAATTGCCTGTATGAGACGGAACATTTGAACAAAAGATGGAAAGGCATTGTATAGTTGTGCACTTCATCTCAGAAGTTGTCATAACACAGCCCAGGATTTTCCATACATGAAACAATGTGATTTCCCACCCAATATGAAACAGAAAGTTTTAAAACTCCCTTTTCAAAACATAGGTAAAAACGGAGACTGTTACATTAGTTGTTGCCAACAATGAAATTACTAAAAAAAATTTTAAAAATGCCCCACCCCCATCCGAGGGATGTCCCCCCCCAAAAAATGATAAAAAATCTCTAATATGAAAAATATATGTATGTATACTTAAAATAATTGTGTAAATAGAAAAAAAAACAATTGAGTTGAGTTCCCCCTCACCTTCCTCACAGTGGTTTGGCCCACTGCCTCTCCCCTCTAATTAACGTTAGCTTGTTTACAATAGCTTGTAGCATAGTGCACTGCAAATAACACGCCATGCATTGTTTTATTTGTGACGACTTGGCATAATGTTAACTTAACATTAACGACCACAGTTAGCATATTGTTTAGCTGTGCATTTACTAAATGAGCGCTGTGCTACATCCGAACTGACCCCACTGTATTTTTTTGTATAATCAATTTCTATTCTGTTCTTAAGTGTCTTTAGTAATTTTAAATAAAAAATTAAACCTTTTTTTAATTCCTTGTTTTTATTTATAAGTACATTTTGACTGTATTATTTGTGTTCCCTTAAAAAATTGGTCATGAGAAATGTTATATTTATTGTCCCTCCCTACTGTTAAATGAAATTTATGCCCATGAACACCAAGGAAAAAGGAGACTCGAAAGCACCAGTACAGTCAATACCAGAGCTGCCTTTTTCAAACTCTGTAGTGTAGATAATGTGCATAATGGAAACATATCATATGATGTAAAAGACTCTCCATAAAGAGAAAGTCGATGTTGATGAAGAAACATTGACTGTGCTTGCCTGTTTTATCAAAAGGCTCATAGGAAAAATATAATACAATAATGTAAGAAACGTCTTGCCTGTTGTTCCAGTAACAAGAAACACCATACTGTTCTACATATGAAGCATGTTCCACTGGTCATTGTAAGAACAACCATGACAGCTAAGAGAGAGACAACATCAGTACAGGGGGTCCTCGAGTTTCAACACAGATCCGTTCCTTCGACAGAGATGTAACCTGAATTTTGGTGTAAGTCAAAACACACCCTAGGCTTAGTCACTTGCCCATCCTAACACAGCTGTAAAATCATAAAAACACAACTAAGCCACAGAATAAGGAGAAGGTAAACTTCCTCACTCATATATCACATTACTGCACATTCTTCCACCGCACAGAAGTAGCTTGTCCACGTAGTCCATAAGTACAAGGTTAATGGTGTAAGTCGAGTCGAGTGGGAGTGAGCGTTGGAAACTCGAAATGTCGTATGTCGACAACCATTAAAAGCAGCAATCATGTCACCGTTGCTATTGTGTCCATAGATAACACACTGACCAGCACTTTGAATCGATGATCTTTTCTGTAAAAGTAAGGGTAGCCAAAGGTAGCCACGTTACTGAACAATAAGCACTACTGGAACGTTCAGCACCATTGTTTGTCAGAGGCAGAAATAACAGAATACTACTCTATACTATATGATGGGACATGAAAAGCCAGAGGTTGCGCAGACTGGAGGTGAGCAGCCTGAATAGCAATAACATCATGGATCTTCCCAAGGCCAAAGCACCATTCCTGAGAGCCAAGAGAATATTCCAAAAGCATGGCCTTATTTAAAAGATGTTCATGTAGGCTATAATAGAAGAGACTTAGATATGTTTATAGTGGTTGAAATCTCAACCACTATAGGGAGTAGAGCAACTGAAGGTCAGTAACAACCTTAAGGATGGACCATATTCAGTCTAGGCATGTCTTAGATGGCTCATTAATGAACCTTGTAGCAGAAATATACCTACAGATGAGCATGGCACAACATAAATAATCTCCAGTATGATCTTCGTGGCTAAAATGGAAGACTCTTTGGTTCAGCAATTCAACAGGAGCTTACAAGAAGAAGGAAGAAGATTCACATGTTACAAGACACTCTTGGAAAGCTCTAGCAAGAAAAAGGGAGCCACTATGTGACATGACTTCTGCCTACCTAACAATGGGAAAATAGGAAAGGAAAGAGAATTAAATCCATTGAGAATTTTTTGGAAAGATGAAGCATTTCAGAATGATTACATAAGCTAAGAATGAAGTCTAAGTTAAGGGAGATGCTCCAACAAGTCTGGATGAAGGTATCGACTTCCTGAGATTCTTGTGGTGGCCCTATGATGACATCAATCACCTACTGACAGAGGTTAGTATGACAGTGGCACAGACATTCAAGAAGCTTCTTCACAAAGCTGTGCCAATTTTGCTCACTAAAGGACAACTGATGACAATGAGGCAAAGTCGGATGCAGAGGTCCTCAATGCAATTCACCACAGTTTCTACGAAGACAACTGTCTGAAAGTTGTTTCCACAGAAATACAAGCTATTTCTCCGGAACATTACCCGAAAGCATTATGCGCCACCGGCAGATTCAGGCTCACCAAATGGCTTAGTAACAGTCGTTCAGTTCTTGCCTCCATTTCTGTAGAAAAGAGAAGAGAAGAGATGAAGGATCTCGACCTTGAGAATCCTCCAATAGAAGTAGCCCTTGTTATTAGATGAGTCATTGAATCTGATCCCTTTTTTTGGACAGCAACTGTTATCCAAAGTGTGTGCTTAAATCTGTCTGTTCTTATCTGTGTTTATGACTCTGTTGGCTTATTAGCACTAGTCTGCAAAGTGTGGAGGAAACGAGAGGCTAAATGACCTTGTAAAGTGACAATTCTGTCATGGCACACAGTGTGAACAACACAAAATTCTTCCTCTGCAGTGTGTGGTGATGGTACCTTGCTCAAGGGTACCTCAGTGGTGTCACTGGCAGTCTTAAGATTCAAACCCACAACTTTCTGATAGCAGGGCGAATGCCCTAACCAGGCCACTAGCTGCCTCGACACAGCTTTAATGTTGAGAGATGCTACAAAACAACCAAACTGTAACAAAGTCTGTGAAGCAAGTGAAAAAGACTATGACCTGAAACTTAAAAACAGTGGAATACCTCATGTCACATTCATGATAAGGCAAGCTTGCTCCTCTGAAGACAGTAACTATCCCAAGGCTAAATTTTGCATTCACCATCTTTGCAGTTCAAACTGACAGAATGCTGAAGAAAGAGCTTGACCTAAACCTCATAAATCTTTTGGACAGTGTGTCTTATGTCTTGCATCACATTTGTAATGACACAAGGAGTTTCAGACCTATATGGCTAACAGAATTCATACCATCCATATGTGTCAAATAAAAGTAAAACCAAAGGTACAGGCATACAGAAGTATGAGAGTTGAAACCTTGCCCCGTAAGGGGGCAATTTGGATGAAAGGTCCAGCTGTCCTGACGCAGCCTGAAACCAAAGTTACCTTAAAAACCATTCATTCTGTCTGATAGTGACACAGAGATTGAAAAAACTGCACTGGCTTTTAAGATGCGTGCATTCTGGCATCAACGTCCTTTAACTTGTTGCATCACTTTTCAGTGTGGGAAAATCTTGTCAGGTCAACAGTCTAGCTCTTGAAATGTAGAGGCAAGCGAGTCAGTTACCACTCTACTGACATCACATATCTGTGAAATCAGGCCTTGCTGGTCAACCACTTTCTGTGGAGAATCCTGCACAGGCAAAGGAGTCTCTTGTGTCCTACATCCAACAGCAATATGAGCATGAAATAACTTTTCTATAGAAGAGACAAGCTGTAAAAGGGGAAAGTAGGATTTACAGACCAGATCCCATCTTTCAACGGATAGAAATCATAGAGTGTACGAGAGGATTAGTAAGTTAGCTGTGCCAGAGGAGACAAAACACCCAGCGTTGACAAACACCTTTCAAGATTACTCTTAAACCCAATTCATGCCCTAATGCATCGTTGTTGTAGACATCAAATGCTTTCTAAACTCTGGAAAAAATACAGGACAAAAACAGCTTTGGTCCAATCAAAGTCAACCATGGCCAGAGTAAAGTAAAGAAGAATGGAGCCCTGTTCGCCTGTCTTGCCAACAGGGCTGTACTAAATTGGTCTACTCCATGGATACAGTCTCTTGTATTTCTGCACTTCAAATGTTCATTTGCAGAAAAGGAAAGGAATGGTCTCTGACAACGGAAGCATGGTCTCTGAGAACCAAATTTTCTGGGAGCAGAACAAGAACTGAGAGAGGCACCTGCTTAACTTGACCTTGATGAGATCCAGCATACTATGCATGCCAAAGGTATTAAGTTGACATTCAGTCCCCCTTATGGCTCTCGTGTTTGCAAACACCTAATTCAAATTATCTTCATTCTTCAACCAGAACTTTGTGAGGTGAGGGCTTTCATTATATTTGTAGAAATATACATTATATTGTATATTTGCAGATACATTATCATTGTATCTGTAGAAGCTCTGATGCTTGCTCCAAATAAAGAGACTATTCCAGAAGAAGATGGAGATAGGTCCAGGACTTGTTTGACCTCTTATGAAGACGGTGGACATGGGCAAACCTTAAATTAATGCAGGAGTGGCAGAAGTGGAATAAGGTCAAAGAAAATCAAAAGCCTGGAGACATACTGCTCATCATTAATGAAACCTCATCACATAACTCCAAGATCATGGGCTGGATCACAGTGTCCTTTCCAGACACAGAAGTACATGCCCATTGTGTCCAATTTAAAACAACAAAAAATTGTCGAGACTGTTAAAGGACATATTACCAAGTCTTTTTAAAAAATATACTTGACCTTACATACTTTGACATCCCTACCATTCTTTGGTGGGCTTTTTATTTTGATCCTGAATGTACTATTCAGGTTTGAATGAATAATTGTATGTGACTACTTCTTTGCTTTAGTCATGAAGGACTTTGAATAGCCCTTTATGTTATGAATTGTCAAATACTGTATAATAATAGGGCAGAATGTTTTACAGTGTATACATTTAAAGTATTCTTTTTCCTGGCTGAATGAATTTCATGACTACTGAACCTATTACTTTTTGTCTTGGTAAAATGAATGAAAACAGTAAGGCTCTTGTATGATATCATTGCCAGTTTATGAATATTCAGAAATGATGTTAATGTTCTGTTCATCCTGACCATTTAATTTAATGAAACCATGAGTTGGGCACAATGACAATAACAGCCTGTTTCATATAAAGGGATAAAGAGTGGTTGATCATGGTCATCTAAAATAAATTACACTGTTTTTGTTACATAAATGTTGTAAGTGGACTTCAAAAAAGAAATAAACCTGGGACCTTTTAAAATGAACCCCATTCAAATATATTGTTTTTTGGAATTTTAAAGACAATCACAATATAAAATCTTATGATCATTTAAATCCGAGCATCTCTGAAAACCCCAAAACCCCAAATTGCATTCAAAGATTACACTGTAATCCATCAGTGTTTTATTAGGACTTAGCATAGACATTTACAGAGCTTTATAGAGATCAAACCTCATAAACTCCATTATTACACATAGATCAATTTAGTTATCGTTTTACTGTCATTTAAAAAAGTATAATAAATAATAATAAGGTGCTATTATCTGTTGTACCAGCTCATTTTACAGGGGTCTCATCACTTTCACTTCAAGGTTTTTGAGTGGCAGAAAAATTACACTTTATAATAACTGATGTAATCACTCACATCCAGTTTGTTTGAAATAAAATATACAGTAATCCCCCACTTTTCAGAAATTCTTGTGTCTTTTTAATTTAATTTTAACTCAGTTTAATGCATTACCCATAAAGAAATTGTAAAGGTAAAAAAATAATCAGAATCAGAGCTTTATTGCTTCAAATAACATTAGCATTAACGGTTAGCATTAGCAGTGTGCAAAGACTCGTACACAAAAGAAACTTAAATATACTTAATACTAAATAAACTGACATAGCAGTTCAAATTTCGGGCAGGTTGGTGAAACACTAAAATACAAGGAGAAGACACAGAGCACTCATGCTACATGCTGCAGCAGGCTTCTTCTTCTTCCATTTTATGGCCGTTGACAACTTTTCGGTGTATTACCACCACCACTGGGCTGGTGGCATGTTTACATGAGGATTATCTCAATATATATCAAATGTCAATATTCACCTGGATTTAAACCCATAACTGTTGTTTAAATCTCTTGCATATATTTTAGTAATACTGTACATTTTTATAATCTTCTGATAAACAAATAAACTACATTATCACAACAAAAAATGCTATAGGTTTATTTATTTATTTATTTTTTTGTTTTGGCTTGTAAAAACACACCTGCTGTGTCTTTTTAATGTTTTTTACTGGTTGTTTAAGCTTTTTCCACAGTACCCCTTTTTATTAGATTTGCTAATTTTATTTTTTGTTGCTGCAGTTTCCTTTAGAATTAATAAACCAGAAAAATTAAAGCATAAAACAAAAATACTTTATTTAGCATTTTTTGAGAACAAATTTTAACGCTTTCTCATTATCCTGAGAGAGCGAGAGAGAGAGAGAGTTCCCTAAGGGTTGTGTGAATAATTAACAATCCTTTAATTAAATCTGTAAACGAAAAGATGACCCCCACAACAAGGTTTTAGGGCACAGGGATCAGAAAATTACTACAAACGAGAGAAAAATGGACCAACAGAGAGGACAACCTCATTTCTATTGACCTTTACATCCTTCCCAAACTCCACAGGGTCTTGCACACACAGGCACACACAGACACACACACACACACACACTCACACACACACACACACACACACACACACACACACACACACACACAC
>JBBJLR010000029.1:7450268-7461094 GCA_037577145.1 Brachypetersius gabonensis
GTGTGTGTGTGTGTGTGTGTGTGTGTGTGTGTGTGTGTGTGTGTGTGTGTGTGTGTGTGTGTGTGTGTGTTTAACAGTGAAAAGACATTAATTTGCTTTATAATCTCACCCTGCAGCCCCTCCTTCTCTTCTCCACCCCCCTAAACACTCCCATCTCTCTCTTGTTCACTAATAAACAGCTCATGCTGCAGAATTAAACTGAATCAGGGGCCATCCAGCATATCGATGTGCGTGTGTGTGTGCGTGTGAGAGAGAGAGACAGCATGAGAGAGAGAGAGAGAGAGAAAGAGAGAAAGAGAGAGTGAGAGAGAGAGGGAGAGTGAGAGAGAGGGAGATATCAATAACATCGACAACATTTAAGAGGCAGACAACCTTTACAAAGGAGCACGGGTGCTTAACGGCCCTGCACTGGCATTCATAAAGCAGGACAGCATCCATGTGTGGCCGCAACATAGCGGCACCCATCGCACACACCGCTCTGTGGTCATCTAACATCACACACACACAAACACACACAGGCTGGACACCATTTGCAGCAAGGTGGAGTAAACAAATGATAAAATTGGATGAAGTAGTGTGTGTTTTTAAACCAGAGCCACCCTTAAACATCACTGCAGCTGGGAATCAGTTCAAACCAAACCACACAGAGGTCTGTAAGCATTGAGATATAGGGAGTAGGGGCAGGATGGAGAAAGAGAGAAGAGAGAGAGGAATGGAGGGAGAGAGACATAGAGAGAAACTGAAAGAGAAGGAGAGGGTCAGCGAGAGATTAGAGAAAGTGAGAGCGGGAGAAAGAGAGAGGTAGAATGAGTTGAGAGAGAGAGAAACTGAAATGGACCGAAAGATGGGAAGGGGGAATAAGAGAAACCAAAACGGAGAGAGATAAAAAGTGAGACGCCACTTAAGACTGGTGTGGAGCCAAAAACTCTACAAATCCGATCCCACAGAGAAGGGGTTTCCAGTCCTGGCGACCCAAAGCTACACACACATTAATCCTGTCAATTAATCCTGTCTAACACACCTGAAGTAGCTCATTAACTAATTAACAAGCTCCTCGTGGGCGCAGTCAGGTGTGTAGAGTGTTTGGGATAAACAGAACATGGTCTTAGGAAGGCGCTTAGGCTGATAATAAAATGGCATTTCCCAGTCATGTCATTAACTCTAGTCGTATGCTACAGTAGAAAAAAACAATTTTGCATTTAATATTTGGTTTACACACAAGATAAAGTAATAAAAATACTTCCTAAGCTGGAGTTGTACAGTACTACATTAAAGATCTGAACATATACAGACATTTCCACTCCGTTTCATCAAACCATAAAAAGTTATTCCACATTTTAGCTCAGTCACTCTGACTCTTTCAGGCACTTCATGCGTGTTTTTAGCAATGGTTTCTAATTAACCTTGCATACAAGCCAGTTATGTAGAGAGCTGTTTAAATCATTGATTCTTTTACATTTACAGCATTTAGCAGACACTTTTATCCAAAGTGACTTCCATTCCCTAACTACAGGGGACAGTCTCCCTGGAGCAACTAGGTGTTAAGGGTCTTACTCAGAAAGGTGGTATGCTGAAGGTAGGATTCAGCAAGGTGGTCCAGAGGCAAGTATCCTACCCACAAGGCCCCCACCACCAGACTCTGATCTATTCATCTCATTGAAACGGATTATTGGCCTCTTCTTATTTTCAGCATGTCTATGATCTCCTTTGGTCTTCATTTGCACAATACCTTCAGATTCACAGTCTGATCAGGTCTTCTGTCCAGAAAAGGTGAATTTCTTTCATTATTCAAAGATAGAGGCCAGCTGTATCCTCATTAGGGCGCTGTCTTTCATGGGAATTTCTACTGAACTGGATACTTTTATTAGTTAGTCATATTCATCACTAAATTTTTTCTTACAAAAAAAACATTAACATTATTATTTTATTTTAAGGATCAGTCTGTTAAAATAAAGTGAAGAAGCACAAAATATCAAAATGTCATAAGTAATCTCCCCTATAGTCACATGTGAACACACCACACCACAGTACAGTGTGAACATTGTGAAATTCTTTCTCTGCGTTGAACCCATTCTCCAAGTGAAGCAGGGGGCTGCCACCAACAAGGGGTACCCAGGGAGTTATTCGAACCCACGACCTTCTGACTGCTGGGGCAACTGCCTCAGCATTAGGCCACCAGCTGGCTTATAGTGGTTAAATAGGGGTTAAACACCTTTGCACAGCACTGCATGTGTAGCCTGATACATTGTCTTCGATCCTGTATTTACAGGCAATCAGTCAGTCTGCTTCACACCCCTGCCCTGCCACGAGAATGAATTGGTTGAACTGGTCATTCGAAAGAAATGAAAAGATCTTTCTGTCAACTGTGTGTGTAATGCGTGTGCTTACTCTCAACTTTGCTTTTATTTATTCTTATCCCACTGCACAATCCCACTTATTCTATCTGCTAAATAAAGGCCCCCATCTCCCCCATCTTTCCTTACTCTATCATGCACCCCCCTCCATCCCACCCAAACTCACACACACACTTAAAAGAAAGTAAATGAACACAGGAGTCCGACTATAAGCGCCTTGTGCACCTAGCCTTATTCCACATGCAAATATATGCAAATCCATGCGCAGGCAGACACTGACCTCAAATCGCCAGACGCAAGTGCTGTAAATATCACATTTTTCCCACATACTCACTTTTAAATCCGTCTTCTGCTTCCCCACCTGCTGAAGAAAGGATGGGACCAAGGAAGGCAAAAAAAAAACATTCCAGAATTTTTCTCATTAATATGCAAATGCAGGCAATCAGATACAAGCGCTGGATTGAATTAATCTCTGCCACCCCCTTCACGCGTGCTGTAATCACAAATTACAGACAGGCATCTGACAGACGGCTTAGGCCCCGCATGCTGTCAGAGAGAGCCTTTACCTTGAGGGGGGATAACCCAATCAGCTCAAATGGTCAGACAGGGGGAAAAAAAACAGAGAAACTTGCTACTTCCTCAGGATCCGTTCCAGTGGGAGCCGATTTTTTGCAGCCAACGCTTTCACCTTTCCCTCCTTAATCGGATTCAGTACAGTCAAACCATGAAGTAGCTGCAGTCAGAAATCAGTTTTTAACACTCTGACAGCACAGAGGGGAAAAACGACATTGTGCTGCAAACTTCCCAATAAATAGGATTACAAAGTTAACAAGAACGCCGACACAGACGCCTTTATCAGAGCCTGTCCGCCGAATACAGATGATTCTTGCTTTAGAACATGGTAGAATATCAATGACCAGCTGAACTAAAATAAAATCTTTATTATTATTTAAAAGGTTATCTTTACTGAACAGGTCTTGTTGAACTAACGAGCTGCTAATTTTATGAAGTAAAAGAAGATAATAATAATAACACAGTAACCTAACAAAACAGGTCAAAATAAACCAGTGGTAGCTATATTAACTATATTTATGAACAATCCTGGATGAGACAATGTACACCAGAGATACTGTGTCAGTTTAAACCAGCATATGTTCTTAATTATAAGAAATTAATACCTATAAAAAAGTTCAATTTAGGGATAGTAAGTTAGAAATAGCCACGTAAATACTTATGACCACACAACCACCCTACAAAAATCCTAAGAAGCGGACTAATGCAGTAAAAGTGGGGAAAAAAAAAATGTGTCCTGCAAACTCAGCTTCTATATTTCAAAGACTTATAAAACAACAGTTTTAAAAAATCTGTTCTTTTCCTCTCTGCTGAAAGCGGTCTGAGGTTATTTGCGATGAAAAACAACAACTGCGTAACCTGTTCTTCACTGCCGAGCAGAAAGTTCCGTAAGCCACAGCTTGCGGAGAGCTGTCCATTACTGGCCGCGGCTGTGCTGGCAACTGTGCACCTGTTGTGCCAGCGTGAGGGATACAACGGCCCACGGTTCGTTAGAGTGACAGAGGACGGCACAGAGCGAGCATAATGGAATCATTTTCATCCACGGACAATGATGAAACAGACTGTACTGTCAGCTAATGAGCAGCTCTCCAAAACTCATTGCCCATACCTGCTCCCAAGGTCACCCTAGCCTCGAAAAACAAGCTGCAGGAAAACTCTGCAAATGAGGAAACTGGGTAAACCATGATGGTGCCTGCTGGTTTAAAGATGAGCCGTGGCTAAAGCTGACAGGGAAAAAAAGCAGGTCAAGTGGAGCTCAGAGTGCGAGAATAATAATCACAAACTCCAGTAGAGCAGTGTTTCTCAATCATGTTAAATAACAGGACCTTCATGAGTCATAATAGGTGTGTTAGAGCTTTGACAAAAATGGAATATGCAGATTAGAGGTATTCCAGGAACTCTATGTAGAACCATCTTGAGCAGTGTTTCTCAATCAACTACTTTAGACACATGTACACCAGATCCAACTATTTTTATGGCTTATTTCAGGCACAATATATGGGCAAAAGTATTGGGACACACCTGTTATTCAGGGTTCTTACTTCCAGTGAAGAGCTTAATCTTAAAGCTTCAGAATACCAAGGCTTTTTGGACAACGCCATGCTTCCAATCCAGCATCCCTCAGTGCACAAAGCAAGGTCCATACAGACATGGTTGGATGAGTTCGGTATCTTTAGGACGAACTGGAACGCGAGCCAGGCCTTCTCGTTCAACACCAATGCCTGACCTCATAAATGCTCTACAGAATGAATGGGCATAAATTCTCAGAGAAACTCTAAAATTTTGGGGAAAGCCTTCCAAGAAGCATGTATTTGAATGCATTAATGTCATTAAACTTCCTTTTAGTGTGAGGGTCAGGCGTCATAATACTCTTGTCCATGTAGTGTATGTTAAGCCAGGATATGAGCCATTGGGTTTTGAGACATGATTTGAGAATGACCCTTATAGCTGCCCAAAGATCAGGACTTCCAAAAGTGTGGCTGTCTGACCATAGTTGGCCCTCAGTATGTTTGATTAGACCTGGCACAAAGTTACTCTATCGCTGCTTGCTCTCCCAATGAACATGGGTTTCCTTTTCAGAATATTTTTAATACATTAAAAAACACAGATTTGAAACCTACTAACCTTCTTTATTTATGTCTTTCGATATCTTGGCCCACAAAAAAGCATTGTTAGACCAAATGCCTTTGTGTATGTGTATGCTTCTTAACTGGGGAACTCGTACTGTCTTGGTCTGTAATTTTTCCTAAATATTCATACCTGGTCAGAAGTAAGTACATCTAAAATGAGCGAACAGCCATTTAGTTGGAGCAGTCTAATTAAAAAGAAATGAGAACGAGCAGAACATTTGTATGGAAAGTTACGAAGTAGAACTTATTCCCCCTAGAAACGAGACTTTGAAAAAGTGTGGTGGCCCCAGAACGTTTGCACGGCGGTCAGAGCACCAGACTGCAGACTGTTCTGTTCAAAAGATTTCATGGCTGGCACCAGCACTGTCGCTGGGCTGCACGGAGAGACCTGCCGTCCCCGGCAACTGTCGCCTGGCAACATGACTAAGCCACTAAACATATTTGTGGGCTTGAGTGAAATATATGCTTACAAGACATGCTGCTTCATTAGGGAAGTGGACGGCTGCGGCCGCCACCAGTCAACCGGCAAAAATGTTCTTCCCCGAAAAATTCCTAATCTTACCTCATATTTCCTATGTGTTATATTGGCTCTGTTTATTTGCCTCCTTTTCCTTCTTCTCACAACCCAACCTCTCCATTCACTTTTCTTATTTCTGTATTTGTCTTTTCCTCCATTCCCCACCTCTCTTCACCTTTAGTGCTTCTTTCAGTATTTCCTCCATTCTCCAGCTCTCTTATTTTTATATCTTCATCTCTCTCACACACTCTCTTCCTCAATATCTCTGCTGTTATTGGTATCCACTCAGGGTTCCCTGGTGCATTTGCTGAGGGAATATTAAGGAGACGTCTGCCATTTGCTCTTGATATTGTATCATAATTAGCAGGGGTTCCGGGCTGGCACGCCGCATGCTAACAGATGGCACGGTAATTCTATTAGCGTGCGCAGGACCGGCCGAACAGCTTTTAGCCGTGGACGCCAGCAGCGACCTTCATCCGCAGGAAAGCATGGCCACGGGCCAGAGCGGTCACCATGGGCCGCACTCTCTCTGCCCTTTCTGCACTTTGTCCAACGCCACCTGCAAATTTAATAGGCCCTGCAAGACATCAAGGATTTGTCCAAAAATAAACACAAATTAATAAATTATGTTTTTTTTTTTATCTGTTCTTTTTTTTTTTACCGTTGTTGGACAGAAAATACAGTTCTGGCCTCTTCCAAAGAGAGCCTACGCTACTACTGTGTCAAGGTCCATCGAGCCAAGAGCTTTAACTTTAAGCACTGGTACAGTCTCCCGGGAGATTTTCTGGGGCAAGACTCAAGTGCTCAGAGAGCCGAACTGATGTTTATTGATGGCTTTTCAAACGTTTTTCTTCCATTTTTATCCCGCTTCAGTCATAGCCAAATCCCTGTGTATTAATTCTCTCCCTCAAGTCACTCGTCACTCCCACCGACATGAGACAGGATCTCAGCTTTCTCCAGGGCATCCTTTCACACCGCCGCTCACCCAGCACTGTTTAACGCCTGAATGAGCCCAGAGAACACCGGGCACTGGACTTTTCCTATACAGCAGATGCCTGACTGGTTGATTCATTTGATGATTTTATTTGATAATAAAATTGAAGATTTTTTTTTTTTTTTAAAGTAAAGTAATGGAGCACACACGGTACAGTATCAGGGAGCAGGAGGTTAAGTGGTACCTGATAATTCTAAATCATATTTATTTTGAGAGAAAGGTCACACTGTTTGGATAATTCGGGTTGAGTTTTTTGCTTAAGACATGGTTAGAAATAAATATATGAATGAGCTACAAAGAGCATTAAAAACAACAGCCGCGTTTTACAAAGGTGTGGGAAATGTGTGGGCAAGGCTCGGGAACTTTATGCCCATCAAACCACGGCCAGGAGATCATGGTGTGGAAACGACATGGTTTTCTCTTTCCCACAACTTACGACACGCATTCAGACCCCATTCACGTCTTGGTTATTTAGAGTGGGGGTTTGTACTAAGCAGACATTTCACCAGCTTCTGCTTTTATAACATTACCAGCTAGTTAACACAGTGATCTACACAGCGGCTATTGTGGTACGGCTGAAATACGAGAAATTTTTTAAGAGAAAACATTCCCATTGAACATGCCTAAGCTCTCAAAACTTGCTTGTGCCTCATCAGTACTGGCTCTTGGGTGACAGGAAAGGAGAAAGACAATTACAGGTGAAAATCCAAGTGAATAAATTGATAAAGCACACAGGTCTCTAAAACTAGATGAGTCAGTCACAGATGTGTGCAGTGTCTGCAAGGCAGGGTGAGATTAAATAACAAAATTACTATACTTGATCTGTTCCTAACAGTGTGACCTTTCAAACAAATACAAAATAAATATCATGTGAAATTAATAACATACTCTAAGTTTAGGTGGTTTGAAAGCAGAGTTTGTTCTCTACAGTTTCAAAGGTTCGCCTTTAAAAATACAGTGTTCTGTATTTTGCAACAACAGGTACAAAAGCAGACATTTTTGTAGCTGTGGGGTGGTAGTGGTCTAGTGGGTAAAGCACTTGCCTGTGAACCTGAAGACCACAAAGTTGCAGGTTCAAATCACCCCCTTCTGCCATAGTGTCAATGAGCAAGACCCTCAGTTGCTCCAGGGGGTCTGTCCCTAATGATTGTAAGTCGGTCTAGATAAGAGCCTCGGCCAAATGCCCTTTCACGCATTAATGGTCAGAGTGTTGGTAGGCTTGTTTAGTGAACTTGTTGAGGAAATCAAGATTTGACTAATGTACCTATAATAGAACAATAGAGCTCTGTTGTTACACTAATTGCAAAACGTGTGTCTGTGTGTCTTTGAAATGCCAAATCTGGACAATATGGGAGTATGTTTCAGCTGCTTCAAAATAGTACATACCAGTATTTTAATTCTGTTACACTTTCAGCGTTGACCATCAGTCATTCTATAGTAGAGAGCTACTATATTAGAAATGCTCCAAGCCGGTTAGCAACCTAATTTAATTCTTCTTCTAATCATTTATTTGAATGCATACTGTAGTCACTTTTTTTTACTTTGTAACCAACCTCCTCCCGCAAAAATCAATTCCATCAGTACTGAAGCTCTCACCAATGATACATATAAATAAATATATGTGTGTATAAACCACCATTTCAATCTCAACTTCTTATTCCTTCCTATTTTTTGCCATTCCTTCATTTCAGTTGTCCCATCAGTCAATGTAACAATTCCCATCAGTCCTTGAACCTCCCTCTCTCTCTCTCTCTCCAGCCATTGTTTGATCTCCTCAAAGCATTTCTCTCCATTCTCTGGGCATGGTCCCTCCCTGACCCACACCTCCGATTACTTTTGTCCACGGCTCCCGTTTTTTCCCCATTTCATTCTCTCTCTGCTCGTGCCTCTTTCTTCCTCTTCTTCTGTATTTACATGGTACTTGGAGGGTGGGGGGAGCGAGGGAGGGGGGGTTAATGGTGAGGTCTGTGAAAAAGGCCTTCAACAAAATGCTTCTCTTTTAATATCCTCCCTGTGTTTCAGCGCTCTGTAGTGGAGAGCAAACACGGCCTGCAGTAATGGCAGGTGGGATGGGCAAATATCATCAGCTCGCTGCCATCTCTATTTTTACTTTCCCAATATCTCAGTGGGCCACAGCGGCAACGCACAGCACCCTGGGAGAGCGGCTCCCCAGCAGAGCGAGTCATGGGGGACAAGGAGCAATGACATTCAGGCATGCTGCATTCATACTCCCCCTCACACAAATGTGCATGCATGTACATACAAGCTTTTTAATATTAATCACGAGCAGAAGGTGCACAGACTTCTACTGATACTCCTCAGAAGTAGGGATACATGAGGATCTTGCAGGGATGACTGCTACAATCCAACTGGTCTAAAGTTTTCACTGTGGTTTTGGTTTACTAGTTTTAGTGCTAGTACATAACTCCATAATTGGTTAACTGCTAAACAATTAAAACAATTAATAATTCAATAATGTTATTTTCATGGTGCAAAAACCGAGAACGGCATGTTTCTTTGATGGGACAGCAATATGCACCCACAATGCACCTACATTTAACTTTCGCTATACTAAGACTGAAACTTATCACACAAAATGCTCCCTGACTAACTACAAAGTCGAAGTAAATGAAAGATCAGTGACGAAGAGATAGAGGTGTTTCTAAGTAAAATTCGTCCACACTAACGCATTCTCCAGGAGAACAAAGAAAACAGAAATACAGCTCTGGAAAAAAAAAAATAAAGAGAGAGCACTGCAAAAATATACAGTTTATCAGGTTGTATCTTTTATAGGTGCAGGTATTGAACTGCCTTGGTTTTTAAGGAAATGACAACACATTAAAATAAGAGAAATGATGTAGTGCTTACAGAATTTGTTCACTCGACGAACTAGTAGTGTTTTAACATCCAATTAGTCACACTGCAATACTTTTCCTCATTAAATAGGATTTGATTCAGTCGATCACTAATCAGTACCTCATAAAGCAGAAGGAGGTGCTTGTTTAGGAATTTAACATATTCTTGCATGGAATAGTTGTCAAACTCATAGAGATGCTGTTTTAAAAATATACTGCACTACATCTTCTCACACATCTCATTCCAAGAGTTTAAGCTGTTTCATTCTGATGGTAAAAAGCAGAATGCTTCTAATTTGCATCTGAAACTAATGCAAAAGGTTTAGTACATCAAGCTCTCAGTTTTCATGAACCTGAACATAAAGCTAATGTAATTTCCATTAACTCTGCAATACCACGATTTCACAGAGTGAACACGGCCAGCAATTTTCTTCACTGATACCCTGAGAGCAGCAGGGGCTCCATGAACCACCCAATGAGTGTAGAGTCAAATGAAAATTGTTGATATCCCTGGTGAAATTACGTTTTGTTGATTACGCGAAAGTACACAAGTTACATTAAAGGCTCTCGTAGAGAACTGGAGCTTTTCACTTTGCTGTGGCTTTTGTTAGTGCACTTTAAGAGCCATTTAAAATCTATTGGGGAGGCTGGTGGTCTGGTGGTTAGAGAGTTACACCTGTGTTTAGAAGGTTGTGGGTTTGAATTCCAGGACTGCTAGTGGTACCACTGAGGTAACCTTGAACAAGGCACTGCCCCCACACACAAGTGGGCACCTCACTGGTTCACTTGGTGAATGGGTTAAATGCAGAGAAAGAATGTGGTTCATGTGTGACTGTAAGAGGCCACTTTACTGTATTTGAGAGTGCTACAGTCAACGGGTTCTTTTTTAGCAGAAGCAGACCTGGATATCCGCGGATGGCTGATGGTACAAAATACGCAAAAAGGTAAAAAAACAAAAAACAAAACACTATTAATTTCATGTGATGACTTTAACAACCCCATTACACAATGAATTATATACATTCAATTGGTATCAGCTGTCTTTTTCACACTTTTCTGTTGCTAAAATGCAAAATGCATGCACAAAATAACCTTCAAGAATCAAAATTAAATCTCTAATTTTTTTCCATGCAGCTACTAGTGAGAATAATATCTAAAAAATATCAGGTGCTATGGTTATTATCCAAAAGAAGCATCACTTATTATTATTAAAGTTAAAGATGAAATCATAATTAATTTATTCACACACCTGCAGCCCACAGTATTTTAATTTGTTAGAACAGAGAAACAAAAGGAGAGGCATGAGATGTGCAAATTAAACAATGCTTGAGCGTGCACACACACACACACACACACACACACACACACACACACACACACACACACACACACACACACACACAC
>JBBJLR010000029.1:7461883-7476883 GCA_037577145.1 Brachypetersius gabonensis
TCTTGTTGCATTGAGCATGTAGATGACAAAAGAATTTCCCTCGGGATAAATAAAGTTCTTTCTTATCTTATCTTATCAGTTGTGATGGTCGGGTTGGTTCTACTTCACATTATAGAAAGAACCGCTTAAATAAATGAAAAGAAACAACAGTCCATAATTACCTTATTACAAAACGTATTCTGGTTTGTTTAACTTTAACTTTTTGTTCACCATTCCATTTGTTTTTTCATCATTATGTTTGTTTTCATATTAATGAAAATAATAAAAGCAACGAAAGTAACACTGAATGAGAAGGTGTCTCCAAACTTTTGACTGGTTGTGTATGTGCACACAGTGTGAGCACATCAGCACATCATAGCACACAGTGTGAACAGTACAAAATTCTGCCTCTGCATTTAACCCATTCACCAAGTGAAGCAGCGGGCGGCAAAGAACACAGCGCCCAGGGAGCCGTGTGTGGGGACGGTACTTTCTCAAGGGTACCTCAGTGGTGCCGCTAGCAGTCTTGGGATTTGAACCCACGGCTTTCTGATCGCAATGCGAACTCCCTAACCACTTGGCTACCAGCTGCCCATGTGATGGTTTGATAATGATAACTGGTGCACAAACTTCCATTACATGTTACTCAAATACGTCTTGGCTGACTAACATGAGGCTTTAAGGGAAAAATGAGATTTTTCATCAGATTGTTTCTTTAAGATCAGGTCCTAAAGACATAACTGTGCAGATCTGATTCCGCAGCAGGCCAGCTGTAAATCTGATACGTGTGTTGTGCATAAGATTCCAGTTTGCAGTGTAAGCGAACACAGTGCCTTAGCTTTAGCTGTAACAATCAGACATGCCACCAGCACCGTGTTGCTAAATCACGGGTGATAATCGTTTTATAGCATGGCGCAATTTACATAATGTTTCTGGACATTTTTCTCATTTTTTCCCCTGAAGTATGTGAAAAAGTGGTTGCCATGGAGCAGAAAGCATCCCTACGTCTCATTAACACAGAGGGTTCAGGAGGGTTGAGTCATTTTCTCACTTCTTGGAGAAAACAATAGCCTTGCATTGAAGGCTGACAAGTGCATTAGCAAGACCCAAGAAGTCTAAATTGATCCAATAATGACTACACCTCATTGATATTTATTAAGCATCGGCAGGGCTCGATGCAGCACAACACTCCCCACTACAAACACACACGCAGCCATCCACCCCCCCACCTCCCATCTCTGTCCATACATCTCTGTCCCTCTCTCTTTTCCTAGCTGTCTTGTCCGCCTCCCTCGCTTGGTCTCTGTGTCACTTTCTATCAGCCTATCCCTCCCCTTTTTCACCTCCATATCCATCCATCTTTTCTCTCTCAAGGCCTCAGCATCCGCCATTCATCACAGGAACAGGGGTGTGTGTGTGTGTGTGTGTGTGTGTGTGTGTGTGTGTGTGTGTGTGTGTGTGTGTGTGTGTGTGTGTGTGTGTCGCACTGGGAGATGTGTGTTATGTGTCAATACTACATGAGTGATAGATATTCAGGCATGCAATGGAGTGTGTCTGTGCAGTGTAAGAGTGTGCGTGTGTGTGTGTGTGTGTGTGTGTGTTTGTATTTATAGGGCTGTTAAAACTGTCAAAGGCAATTGTGCTGTGCCCTTTCTGCACCAGCATATCGTCCTCCCTCCCTTAAATTCTCTCTCACTCCCTCTCTCTCTCTTCGCTACCAGCACACATATACCCTCTCTCTCTCCCAGACTGACAGGGACACAGAGGCGCTAGGGCTGTTTACAGCTTTGACTTGCCGTACATCTATAAAGAGACAAAGACGGATGGAGGGAAGAGAGAGAGAGAGAGAGAGAGAGAGCGCAAAGGAAAGAAAGAAGAAAAGAAGGAAAGCCAGTTATAGGAATATAAAGAATGAATAAAGAAGATAAAAGTAAGAAAATGAAGAAAAAAAGAAATGATCACTGTGAAGGAGGGTAATAAAGGGGGGGGACTGGACAAAGAAAGGTCTAATGTAAAGGGTGAGGTTAGAGATAGAAAGAGAAAGAAAGGAAGAAAGACAGACAGACAGAATTATAGCCAATGCAAAGAAAAAAAGGCAAAAGGCAGAAAGTTAGAAAGATATAATGGAAGGGACAAAAAAATTTAAAAGTAAGACAAAAAAGAAAGAAAATGAAGGCCAGTGTGAAAGAGAAAAAGAAAGGGAAGTAAGAAATATATAAAAAAGAAAGACCTCAAAAACAAAAAAGCAAAAAAAAAAAAAAAAAAGGACAGACTGGGTTTATTCTGGAGCTGTTAGAACTCTGTAGACACTCTGTTAGTTCTCAATTAGGTCTATTTTTACTGCTTGGTCTTTTTTAGAAAGTCGGAGCAATCAGATTCCTCGATGAATAAAACAATCAATAATAAGAGCGTTACACAGGCAGAGTGTGTCTAATATTCATGGGTGTTTTTTCCCTCCGTGTTGTTGAACAGAGCAAAGTGGCCATTAGAATTTAAATGAGTTTCTAAACTGAAAAAATGGAACTCAATTACAAGACTCGGAATGTGTTCCAAAAAAAAACAAAGGAGATAATATTGTAAACTCTCACACCTGTTCACTCATTCTCACACACACATTCCTTATTACCCAGATGTCACTACTGTTCACATTTTTCTATAAACCCACTACAGAAAATGCTATTAGGGGCTCTTATTAGTCAGTAAGGATCTGAATGAAAATGCCAGATTCTCACATTTCTGAGATTTCTCCATGAATTTGATTTGATTCCAGTTTGGAATAAAACTTGGTCGTTTAACAGTTTAACAAAATTACCATTTACATCATTAAGTAATGGAAGCTTATACTCTATCAATCACCTTAGAGCAAACTGCAAGCCTAGTCCATCCCTAATCTTACCAAAATATGTGAAACAGTAGCTCGAATAGACAGGCTTATGTGGTTTCTGATGCTGTATGATATACTACTGTCGATTAAAAAAGGCAAGAGTATGCAGCAGTGCTAAAAACAGTAGCAGCAATTAGCAGCGTATTCATGCTCTGCCCAGTCCTTTTATACCAAGGGTCAGACAAGCCTTCCAAAATTCTGTTGAGGCAAATGAGAAAAACCTTTTTTTGTTTCTGAGGTCTCGTTACAATGGCACCTGTCAAGAGGTGAATAAATTACACAGCAAGTGAACAGTCAGTTCTTGAAGTTGATGAGTTGAAAGCACAAAAAATGGACAAGTGTAAGGATCTGAGCAACACTGACAAGGCCAAATTGTGATGGCTAGAACATCTACGAACCAGAAGGTCTTGTGGGGTTTTCCCAGAGCTCAGGATCTACAAAAAGTGGTCCTAGAAAGGATGGCATTGATGCACATGGCGAGCAAAGGATAGCCCATCTAGCCCATTCCCACACAAGAGCTGCTGTAGCAAGACATTAACGCTGGCTGTGATCAAAGGTGCCAAAACATAGTGCATCATAGCTTGCTGCACATGCCCACAATGGGCTTGTGAGCATCAGACCTGGACCATGGACACATTAATGGAGTGGTATGAAGAGTCATGTTTTCTTTAACATCACATGAGCGGCCAGGTGCATGAGCACTGTTTACCTGGGAAGAGATGGCAGCAGGATGCTTTAAGGAAAGAAGGGAAGCTAACATAGGCAGTGTGATGCTCTGAGCAATGATCTGCTGGGAAACCCTGGGTCCTGGCATCCATGTGGTTGTTGCTTGTACGACCAACCTAAACATCGTTGCAACCCAAGTACACCCTTCATGGTGTCAGTTTCCACTAAAGACAGGGGCATATTTCAGCAGGATAATGTGCTCTGACACACTGCAGACATTATTCAGAAATGGTTTGAGGAACATGAGAGAGTTCAAGGTGTTGCCTCCAAAATTCTCCAGATCTCAATTCCATAGTAAGCTAGTCTGATTTTTGGAAGCCCTCTGTTGCAACTTAATATTGGAAAGCTTATCATTCAATTATATCACAATCTGTATCCCTTTTTAATCATGACCTAATGACAGGTTTGTGTGAAATTTTGGTTTGTGGTCAGAAATTGAGGTTTGGGTCAAAATTGGACAGGATGTTCTAAAGCTGTATTTAGGGTTCAGACCAAAATGTCAGGCCCAACAAAACCTCAAAAAACTTGAAGAATCTCCAAATAATTGCTGAGAAAAAGCACATTTGTGGACACAACATGGAAATGTCCATTTTGTACTGTCCATTTTTGTTTTGCTAAACTATAACTTCATATGAACTTTACTGAAACATGCATCTATTTAGCTAGCAACAAGCTAATCCTACCAGCAAGATTCAACTTGGCAAACTGATCAACTTGGCAGGCATTGATCATGTGTGTAGTCTAGAATAAGAAAACAAGCACTGTCAACATTCAATGGTTGGAAGATTTTCTCACAGTCTCCAAACTACGTTGAAAAATAAGAAACAACCAAGCTTGTCTTTAAAAGAACAGAAGTGTCTCCCCCAGACACTATGCTTTCGCTCAAGCTTGTCAAACACAGACTAACAAGAAGTGATGTTTCCTAGGATCCGAACAAGTGCGTTGCTATTTCACGTCACTCCTCAGGACAAAAGAGAGGTCATTTATGTTCCCCACTTTGAGGGGTTGGCTTGCATTTTTAGACTGTGATTCATTGTTATTATTTTTTGTCTATTTCTTCTCTTCTTTGAAACCCTGATCAAACAAGCCAGAAATAACTGCTTTATCTTTATCAGGAGACAGAACGCTTTCTGTACACTGTCAGCTGAACTTTTTATTTCCAAAAAGCTAAATCCTTTCATTCCAGAAAACGCTTCAAAATTCTTTCAACCCACAACTAAGACAAAATATAAAGAGACAAAACAAGAAAGGGTGGAAAATGTGGGTAAACACTGCAGTGCAACAGTCCAGGAACAAACAACATAAGCACAGCCAGGTTTATTTGTAGAATCTTTCACTTTTTTGTAGTTTTTGTTTTCATACAGAAAGCCTGGGTTTAAATACACAAGTGCTACAAGGAGGAGAAATTCTCAAATAAACATCAAAAGAAATAAACCCTTGTATTTACACATTCCCCTGCTTTTAATCCTTTTCCTACAAGCCGTCCAATCGCACGCTCTCCGGAGGCGTACGGAAGTCAGTCCACTTCCCTTGCTTTCCAGTCGCCAAATCAGAAGGTCAGGAAAGGTCTGCAGAAGAGTCTTTTTCTCCAGGGATAATCCTGAACATGTGCGAAGTCAAGGGGGGAAAATGTTATCAAAAAAGACGAGGGACCTACTGGAACATCTGAAGAAAATGCTGATGATGCAATCATAAGGAGACAAGCTACCTATTTAAAAGCTCTGCAGTCCTCCAGCAGCTGTTGCTTGTTTTTTTTTTTGTCGTTTTTCGCTCAGTTCCTTTCGCCTGGATATGGCAGAAATTCTTGTCCGCCACCGGGAAAAGGATATGAAGACACGCACAGTGACGGGGAGTCCATCACAGGGGAACAGTGGGGAAAGGTCATAGTCCATAGATAGAGCAGATCATGGTCAACAGCTTGTGCCACACACACACAAATTGATCCATCAACAGCATCAATCCATAACTTTTCTCGTTTATTTGTCCATTTTTCCAATCCCCAGACCACTGTCACCAGGAACTTTGCAGAAATCTATCTCATCCTGGACTACTTGGGCAGGTGAGAAGGGGTGTTGAGGAGGGAACAGCTTGGGGGTAGGGAACCCCACAACTACAGCTTATGCATTGTCACCTTGGACAAGCTCACCGCTGGGAACAAGAGCCAAGAGTTTCCTGCTTTAGCTCTCTTGGTTTTTGTGGGGAGATTTGGATCACTGAGGAGAGGGGTTCTGGTAAAAGGACAAAGAGGGGTGCTACCGGACACTTACCTCAAGGTCAAGGGTTGGCTAGGTTCCCTACTGGAGGGGCAAACTAGGTTAAGGTTACATTAAAGAATGTCGCCTCCATTTGGGCAGTCCTGCAGGGGGATGGTTAGGGAGAAACGTTATGGGGAGGCGGTCACTATGATTGTTTGAGGCGTTTGCGAGGCGGACCCAGGAAGGGGCACTGGGCAGAGGCCAGCGAACGATACGCCTCAGCCACCAAGTGAGGGTGAGATGCCACCATAGACTTCCAGCCTGATGTCTCCATCACATCCGACGCATGGCTGAGAGAGAGAGAGAGAGAGAGAGAGATTTGGATTACTGCAAAATCACTCACTTTGTGGAAGTCTGTGTAATTCTTACAAAACAGGACTGATGCAAAGGCAAAGGGAGGCATAAGTAGACATTACACCAGAAATGATGCACATGTTTGTTTTTTCTTGCTCTAGTGAGCTTATTAGGAATGTATAATTACAGCAGATTCTACTCCATATTTGCATAAGATGGATACAAAGATTTGGCTGATATTTCAAAATGACATATGATACGGCAAATGTACATTTGAGCATGAATTCCTTGTACTTTTTTCACTGAAAAACTGAACATGAACTACTGCAAAAAAATAAATAAATGCCTGGTTTAAATGTATGTTCAGTTATTACTGTTTTAAAAAGAAGTATGAAAACTGATTCCAAACTTTTCCAAACAGCAGTGTACTTAACAGAGTACTTTTCTTAATGTTCCCTCTGTCTACCAGCCTGAGGGGTCCGCACATACACCAAGCAATGGCCTTTAACGACATTTACCCTCTGTCTGAGAGAATGTGCGTGTGTGTGTGTGTTTGTGTGTGTTTGTGTTTGTGTGTGTGTCCTCTATCTCACCCTGCCACACTGCTGCCCCCAAACTCTTGACATTAATTGGAGTATGAGATCAGGGCTGGCAGGCTGCTAGCCCCTGCCCTCTCATCTGAGAAACAGCTAATGCTACGCCAAAGATGCTAAAGGTCAATGCATGGTCACTGCGCTGACCAGCTTAAAAATACCACCTCTGTTTTTTTTCCTGTTTTCTAAACACCTGGAAAGCATTGTGGGGCAGATAAATGGGCTTGAAAGCCTCAATTTATAAACTTGTCCTGTTTACCAACACATGCTGGCAAAGCTGTGGCTGTTTTGTGGTTGCTGTTTTGTCTGCTTTTTGTAACGCGTTGTTGTGCATCTGGGCAGGATCCTGTAGAAGGCTGGCTCAGCCCAGCATGCTCCAGTCTAACCCTCTAGCAGTCCTTCAACAGATCAATAGCTCTACTATTACTCTGCATGGAGCCCCACACAGCTCTGGAGAAAGGAAACCACTTGTAAACAAACAAAAAATGTGAATATAACTGGGAATGTGAATGGTTTTAGAAGTGTGTTGGCCAAAGCACAAAGCACTGCCTCCGGTTGGGGATGTGTTCATGTGCTTGCTATTTTTTTGTCTGATAAAGTGTGTTTTTAAGCAGACAGGACACGCGCTGGAACACGTGGTCTATGTGCACATGCACGAATAACCATGTGCGTATTTTCTGCCATTGTGGTTTATCGATTTCTCAGTGTGGCCTGTGTTGTTATTGTAGTGGCCGTTGAATAGGGAGTGAGCAAGCAAGAGTGGTAGAGAGAGAGAGAGAGAGAGAGAGAGAGAGACACACACAGAGAATGTGGGGCGACACATCACCACACAAAATAAACTCCAAATTACACCACTCAATAAAGCCAATGGAGGACTGGTGGGGAGGGACACAAAAACCTGCATAGGTTAATCTCTTCTACAGTTCTACAGTTATTAAGATATGAATCTTATGACATTGTATATATTACTGACTAAAAGGCATGAACAATATAGACAGAAACAGTCCGGTCACTTCTACATACCGTAATTGTGATATATCTACGGTATTTTGCCCATATTGCCAAATTTACTGAGGTGTATTATTTGGATTATTGCTGAGCAAAATGCTGTTATCGTAATAAATTGTAATATTCTCTTACAATATGCATTTCTGAGCATCTAGTGGATGCCTGTAAAAGCACTTAAAGAACACTGAACTGCATACTTTACCACCAAAAGAGCTTAATAAAGCCTAGTTAATCTGATTTAGTGCAGTACAGTGTGTACATTGATTCATCGTACCACTCGAACTCTGAGTTCTCCGGCTGATCCCAGCACACAGCCAAACAGATAATTAGCATTTTGTTGCATATTACAGTTTCAATATGAAACCAATTACCCCAATACTGAACAAATGCTATGTAGTCTTGAAACTTCTCCATAAAGTTCAAAATGTTTTTGTGTTGAATTCGTACAAAATGTTATTTTTTTTGTTTGTCCGGATATGTTTATGGATGTGATCAGGGAGTGCATGCGGGCAGTTTATGTGAGAGAAGATGCAGAGGAGAAAAGAAAATGGAGTTGGCTGATCCGCTGTGACGACCCCTAATATGGAGCAGCCGAAAGTAGAAGAAGAAGAAATAGAAGAGTTTGATTTGAAGTCGTATATGAACTTAACAGAAGAGAGAAAAAGCTCAGAAAAGAAGACAGCTGTGCAGTTGTACAGAGCAGACCAGACAAAGAATGTATAGCTTTCATGATAATGATTTAAAAAAAAATAAAACAGCAAGGCATTTAGCCAGGTTCTGGACTTCTATGAGTCTTTGCTTCCCAAAACCACATGCCTTCCACTGGTGTAAAATTAATGTTGCTTACACTTCTCTTACTTACATCTCTCTTACCTACAGACTAAAATAATAATATTAACTTTTTAACTAGGCTGTAATGATTTCCTCTATGAATAGAGTGGCAGAGGTGTGTTCAGATGAAGATCTTGTGTTTTAACCAGTTAGATGGTTAAAGATCAGTCACTCACTAGTTGATGAAGTCGACGGCCTGTGTTTTGAGCTGGTCAGCGCTGTGCAGGTCGGCCAGAATCAGGATCTCTGCTGCGTTCTCCACGGACAGGCTCGTACACAGAGCATCCTCACACATCACCTTCAGACGCTCTAGAGCATACTGCACACAGGGAGAGATGGAGGAAGCAGTGTCAAATCATGCATAAATCATCACCTTGTTACCTTCTTCATTAATTGAAATGCAACAGGTTTGTTGTCTCTGTGTTTACTATTTCTTGTTATACTGTAACTTGTATAACACAACGAGAGAGACTACAGACATTCAGAGGGACTTCAAACTAAAAGCATCCTTTTTCCTTTGAGACGCAGCTTGTCCTTTAACTGCCATCAAAAACATGTAGGCACATCCACATATACACCAAGCCAGAAAACAAAAAACACCCACAAAACACACGCAAAGTGTGAGGGCCTTCAAAGTCCACCATAAGTACACTCACAGGGGACACTCATGTCTCTCTCTCTCACACACTCTCTTTCTATCTCGCTCACACATACACAAGCTTGTTCCTGTTCTCAACTAGCTCAATAAAGGAATATACAAAGCTACATCAGCTGCATTATGAAAAGTCCTATGAATAGGTTCTCATTATGAAGTGGTAAAGCAGAATAAGACTAAAGACTGCCACACAGCATAAGTAAATGAAAGGTGAGAACATGTAATTAGGAGATGGAATGAGCGAGGCATTGATGCAGGAGTTCAAAAAAGACATTTAATCAGTACAGCTTAAAATATTCCTTATTTTTTATAACTAAATGAAAAATATGATGTCAGTTGTTAGGGCCTTATTGATGGGCATTTTGTGTTGGATTTTAAATAGTTAGAGAATCCATTACTGCTCAAACTGCATCTAGTTCTTTATTAAGGTGGTACATGCATTTCCAGTACCACGGGAAGCCATTCTACACAGCACAAGGGCTGATATACACACAGCACTATTAAGGAGGACAGATTTTGGATCAGATTGATTCTAGAAGAGCACTTAACTCCAGAGGTGGTTTGTAAAAATCCCTCTAGTCTAAAACAGCTTCATGTGGTCTTTAGCTACTCTGCTTATTCAGGCTTTCCAGTTTAAGACGCTCTCTGCCAGAAAAACTTCAACAAATTGAGATGGGAATGTTCTGGCATACGCCATTCGCACCATATCTACGGACTATGTGGGTGAACTAGTTTGGTTGGGTGCGGCGGATGAATACGTAGTAACGCAGCATATGAGTGAGAGTTGGCATCCCGCAGTACTCTTTCCTACGCTAAGTACAGTATATTTATGCCCTTTTCATTTTTACAAAAGTATTGGGACGCATTGCCAATATAGTGCCAGGGAGAGAAAAATGTCACACACACACACACACAGCATTTTGATAAGCCACCATTCCCATATCCATGCAAAAAAGCTGATTCTAAATTGTTCTGATCTGTAGACTATATTTGTTCAGGAATAAAAACAATATTCAGGTAAGTTCAGGCAAACACACTTAAGACTTTCAACTGTTTTACAAATGTGGGTTTTATGGCAATAGACACATACGTTTTCATTTTATTTGCACTTTTTAGTGATGTGATGTTATTTTATTTATTTAATTTTTTTAAATGTACTTCTAAGTTCTAACATCTTTGGTTGGCAAAAAAATTTTTGTAAATTCTAATCAGAGCGTCTTCCTTGTCTGGAAGGGTTGTACAGTATTCTTGAGTCTTTAAGGTAACAATAATATAATAAGATAATCTTATTTGAACTGTGAAATAGCAGAATTAGATTTTGTCTATTCTACTATCTACTATACTTATAGTATATTGACTAGGTTTAATAGAATTGCATTACTAAAAAACAGAGAATTTTGTTTGTCTACTCACATTTTAATTTTTTTATTATAAAGTTCCTGTGTTTTTTCTTCCCCTGTAGTATCAAAAATAGTATCAATTATCATCCTTAATAACGGTATCGAGTTTAAAATTTCAGTATCGTGACAAGCCTATCACTGAACAGTGGTAACTCAAGGAGCCCCTGTAGTTCACACCAAGTCATACTGTGTCCTAGTCCACATGTCTGAACAAATTAAATGAAGTGCTAGGTGTGCTTTGAGCAGGGTGGTCTTTTAGGGATGCATTTTTGGGGAAAATAAATATTTGGGTGACTATTAACTGTTTTTTCTACTGCTCTACTGTTTGTCAGCAATGTTAGCCTCGTAGCTCCAGTGCTAACCTAAAAACAAAAATTGAGCAAAAAACATATCTTTTGAAATAAATCTGAAGTAAGCAGAATATGTAAGTGTAAATCTGATCGTTCACGCATAGATTTTGCTGACAGGTTTTAGCCTGGGTCTGTAAATAAGTTCCTATTTCATATTTTTTCATCGTTCTCCTGATATGTTTATTTGTTAGAGAATGTTATTGACTTGCAGTGGGTTAAGTCTGCATGCAATTTTTCACCTTGTCAGCAGCAGCGAGTAAATCATCGGCCATCTTGTCCAAGTTGGGTGCCTTGCCGGTGTAGATGAAACACATCATCTCCTTGAACACTTCTGGCTCCACGTCATTTATTTCCACTCGATTCTGCAAAGCAGCACATGAGCTCACATTAATATCCTAACAGCATGTTCAACCAGACAACACAGCTCCCTTATGCCTTCCAGAAGTAACTCAGGGTCTTCCATAGATAGAGCCATGTCTATTATTCTGACACTCCGAACATGAAAAACAGAATCAGGCTTTACTGTACAAGTGGGGTCCCATAGTAGACTGAAGTAACTGCAACAGTAGACATCTTGCATACGCACAGGGACACCCAGACATCCAAATACACATTTTATGTTTATATTTTAAATGGAATGATAATCACACTATAAATTGCCTTTTCTTGCTAAAAAAATTATGCAATGGTCAAAAGCTTACAGTGTTAGGCTACAGACTTCTATTTCTGTAGCTTCTATTGTTATTAGACTGGGCTAAATGAAATTCTCTTATTGCTTACAGCAACTCTGAATCATCATTTCAGCTGCAGCATGGTTTTATCTGTTTAGCAAGCATGACAAAACTGCCCAGCTGTCCCACAACGAAACTCCATCTGAATGCTCCCAAGTGGCACAACTGTCCTATTGGCTCCATTATCAGAAGGAGGCCACAAGCCATCCTTGGCTAGGGGTCCAGGAAGCAGAACTGTCCTCTCTCTCCCTCTGGATGGGTAGGATGACCCTCTTTCAACCCCACCACGCTAGCCAGCACTGGCATCAGGATGCAGCTCTAGCTACTCCCAGTAAACAGATAACACCACCTAAGACCTGTATTCATAATTCTACATGGCACAAGCATATTTTTTAAATGATAAAAACATTTATAAAGGCTTAATCTGACATAGATTTGACAGTTGTTGTAATGTTTGCTGAGGTGAAAGGACATCCAATTTGACTAAAGTAAAGTAAATAAGTAATCACAGTACGGAAAGCATAAATTATTATTTTGTATGTAACCCATTTCATATGTAACCCAACTAAAGCAATGGCTCAGCCATCAACGCAGCACCTGGGGAGCAGTGTGTGGGAACGGTAACTTGCTCAAGGGCACCTCAGTGGTGCCACTGGCAGTCCTGGGATTCGAAGCCATGATCTTACGATCATAGGGGCACCTTTCTAACCACCAGGCCACCAGCTGCCAGCTGAAAAGCAGTCTTTAGAACTTAAACTTGTATGTTTTAATGTATGTATGTTTTATGTATGTATTTTTAAGGCCACATGACACATCCATAAGCCACACATATACTTACATAAAACAAAGATTTGTAAAGGTTTATTCTAACAAGTTTAAGCTCTGAAGACTGCTTTGCAACCGGCGCTGACAGTCCTGGGATTCAAACCTATGATCATAGCGGCAACTCCCTAGCCACCAGGCCACCAGCCGCCCCAAAGAAGGTCAGTTAAAAACAGCCTTTAGAACTTAAACTGGTTGGACTAAACCTTTAAAAATGTATGCTTTATATATGTATGGCTTATGTATGTGCAATGTGGCCTTAAGAATACAGGCCTTAAGTGAAGCATTACCAGTAATTCTGTTGGCTCTGGATCTAGTTCTACGTTTCTGCTCTCCTGCCTGTAAGTACAGATCCTGCATGTCAGCAGCGATAGTATGAGTGTGAGTTTATTCTGTGTTTTCCTTCTTTCCACTCCACAGCTCTTCTACATCTCCCCTGAGCATACAGGTCTGTGACTGCTACACAACATGCACGCGCAGGGCGATGCCGCCCTGTAACCCTGCTGTATAACCATGTCTGAACCCGAATGCAACAAAGTGGTTTCTGAACTTGAGTGTAGCCCCAAAAAATGTGCATGAACCTGACCATTGAGCAACAAAATTGTGCCTGAACCCGACTGTCATCTGCAAAATTTTGGAGGAACCCAACTATAGTCCAAAGTAATTGTATGTTAACCCAACTGTAGGTTGACAAAATTGCACTTGAACTCGACTGTAGCTCGCCAAATTGTGTGAACTCCGCTGTGCCATGACAATTCTGTCTGAACCAGACTGAGCCACAGCACATTCTGCCAGAACCAGAGTGTGCCACAAGACAATTCCTTCTGAATCAAAATGTGCTATTCGACAACTGTGACTCAACTAGACTCTGCTATTACACACTTTACAATAAGACTACCCTTAAAGGGTTAATAAATGATTTATAACCAGGTTGTTAATTTGGTTGTAGACAGTTTAAAAATCATTAATAAGCACTTATAAACAGTTGTCATACACTAATGCAGGTTCACTATTTGGCAAGATCTCAGATGTCGGTAGTTGCTTGGGCTTATCTTGTCCCTTTCTCAGGTAGAATGTTAACTTGTCAGCTATTTGTATTGTATTTGTTAACATGCTACTGACATTAAAACACCATATGTTGCCAAATAGTGAGTCTGCATCAACTGTTATAACTTGTTTATAAATGCTTGTTAATGATTATTAATTAACCCTTTATAGGGATTAACAACTTGATTATAAATTTTTTATAAACCCTGTATAAGTATAGTTTTACTGTAAAGTGGCCCGAATAAGGCCATAACCAGACTGTGCAAGACAATTCTGCCTTAACTAGAGTGTGCTATTACACAATTGTGCCTGAACTTGACCATGCGTAGCCTATTCCGTCCTGAATTAGACTGCGCGTAACACAATTCTGCATGAACTTGACTGTGCCATAGCAAGTCTGTCTGAACCCAACCATGCCTTAACAAAATTCTGCCTAAATTAGACTGCAGCCCGACAACAAAAGGTTACATACAATTACAGCAATCATTAGATAATCAAGAAACCACAAAGTTCAAGTCAAGTCAAGTCGATTTTTATTGTCATTTCTACCATATACACAGTACATAGTAAAAATGAAACAACGTTCCTCCAGGACCATGGTGCAACACAACAGCAGAACAGAACAGAACAAGACAGAACAGGAGCAACAATACCACTAAATAAGACAGAACAAGACAATGTATAGTGCAAAGTACAACGGCTACATTGAGGATAAGTACAGTATTTGACCAGTACTGTAGTTTAGCTGTAGTACTGGTCAAAGTTACTTATCAGCTATCCAAAATTTCATTGGCTCCATTTTAACTGACTGTTTTATTGTTCCATCACATCAAACGACATGTTTTATTGTGGACTTTGGTGGACCTCAGTGTCACATGACCTGGAATATTAAGAAAGGAAATAGCAGTCAATATCTGTTATAGCTGAGAGACAGTCTCAATACAAAGAGCATCTGCTACACAACACACACATCAGCCCACAGCCTTGGGCACCACATACACCTTCTAAACTACTTGGAAATCACCCAAAGGTGAGGATCCCAGCATACAAACCCTTTCCTAAGATTTAAACATCCCCAAATCTAAATTTCAATACACTAAGATTGTGCTCCCAAACGAAAACGGGAAACTGTAGTTGTCTACATACTGTGGCTCGCCAAAATTGAGTGAACTCTGCTGTGCCATGAAACCACACTGGAATAATGGAATAAAGTGACAAATAATGAAATGAACATCTACGCCACAATCCAGGCTCATTCTCCTGATTTCTATTTCTTTAGGTTGGTTTTCCAGACTTACATGTTCTCTTTCTCTCTAGCCTCGGGCCACTGTACTGAGCGCTCTTTATCGCTTGCCGTCGCCGTTACAGCACCCCTACACCTTTCTGCCGCTTTGCCAGTGAACCAATTACAGCTCAGCTATATCA
>JBBJLR010000029.1:7479383-7484890 GCA_037577145.1 Brachypetersius gabonensis
TAAGCCACAAAAGCACCCTGTTTTCAAACCAGAGGTTTGGAAATGCAACTTGAATTCTACTACAGTGCCCTATTTTGAACTGCTGCAAAAATGATGTGAATGTGCTTTAAAAACACAAATACTATTCTTTAAAAATACTATGAAAGTGATGATACCAAAGCAACCTGCTATGAAGAACCTGGAACAGAAATGTAAAAAGTCCATGGAACATTAACTAACCCTGAAATAGGTTGCTATTTGTTATCTGGGCACCATTATCAACCTTACATTAGTGCTTGAGCACGACTGCTTTGAGCCCCCCTCTTCCCTTCTGGCCTCCGCTCACATTCTGCTCAATGTTTTGGACCCAGGCACGTTTACACCATCACATTTGTCACTGCTTTACAAAGTATATCCCGTACCTTCAGATGTTGAATTTACAGTTTTTTCCAGCTTGTCGCTACATTTTCACTGGCTCTTTGTTGTCCACCAGCATGAAGATAGAGTTTTACTAAACATCTTGTTTCTGTGTGTCTTACATATGGGCGTCTGAACCATAATAGCAGGGGGGCACATGTCCCCCCACTCCTCAAAAACATTCATTTCGTCCCCCTCCACGTTTTGTTTCCCAACGACCAAGATTTGCACGCGCACAGCAACCCACCCTCTCCCCCCCCTCCCCCCAGACGTAGACCGATGCGTCCCCCTCACATTAAAAATGCCCAAATTTCCCTGCAGACACTGTAACTCTACAGTAGACCAGCAATCCCTCTGCTGGTTAAACAGGACAGTCGTATTAAAGTCTGCAATGACAGTAGATGTGTAAGATGCCTGAGAGTGATCACACCAGCCAAATGAACTGGACTGTGGGGGTCGAATGTGCTCGAGTATGGTCTATATTGGCTGGATCTCTAGACTACAGGCTCTGTGTTAGCCATTGTGGAAGTTTTTAAGTGTATAAACGTGAGCTAGGGGTGATCAACTTATCTCACCAGGAGATCCCTGGGGATTTTTATCCACAGGCTGTCTTCCTGCACCTATTCTAGGTTACTATTAAGAGGCCATTATCTACCTTTTCCCCCAATAAAGACCTCAGGGAACAAAGAGACTCTCCCAGTGGATGAATTGTGTCCCTGAATGCACCCAACCTAGTCCAACCAACCGCTAGTCTTTTGTTACTAAGTAATGAATAGAGGATTGCAAGCTAATCTTAAGTGTGCTTGCTGAGCCACTGAAAATGATTTAGCATCTGCATCTGTATCAAACAGAGGCAATCATGCTCTGGCACTTTCTGTTGAAAAGTGTGGACTTCAGACACATCCCCTAAAGACCATTCACTAATGTACTTCCACACTGCAGGAAGGCTAATTGAGATATTAGAATAACACTTGATCTAAGAATATCAAGTAGCTTAAGAGTGTGTTAGCGCACACACACACACACACACATACACACATACACACACACATACACACACATATACACACACATATACTCACACATATACACACACATATACACACACATATACACACACACACACAGACAAAACAGTTTGAGGGGGCTCTGTGTCTTTCACTGCTTCCAACAGCATGGGAGCTTTGTTGCGCCTTTTGAAGTTTAATGAGAGAATAAAAGCTAGACAAGGCAAACGGAGAGTCAGAGAGCGGGAAAAGGATGAGGGAGAGGAAGAATGAGTGACTTACCTTTTTGCTCTCCTCCATTTCATGCTCAAACATGGCACTGAACACAGGCGAGCGAGCTGAAAAGAGAGAGAGAATTACAATCAACTGATAAAAAGATCTGTAACCATGACTCCATAATTCAGAAGTAGTTTATTGCATTTCAACATATGAACATATGAACAGAAACAGCCTGGGCTGTTTGGGTATTTATTAAAGTTAATGGGAAATCAACACATTTTCCATCTGTATTGTGACAGATTTCAGAGTGAAACAACAGGGATGAAGGGTTTTGCATCAACTACTTCCAGTCAAAGACCTCTTTTTACTGTTTTGGCAATTCTCAACTGGTTGTTTTGGGTAGAGAGGGCATTATATCATCAGAAAAAACACTGGTTAGAGACTCGTTTGCAAATTGCAGTTTCTGCAGTATCAGTATTGCAAAGCCCAATAACGTGATAATGATTAAAGGAAAATACTGTTCAGCCCTACTTTATGCCCTATTTCCATCAGGTTGAAAGCTATGCACTTCCAAACTATAATGTAACTTATTCCAGTCCTAGATCAGCAATCGGTCACAGAGTGAGAGTGGATGCTGCTTCAGATCAACCCAGGTGAAGTCTGGCACATTCTATGACTGCAAAGACTGGAGTAATCAGACCAGCCACTCTCGGCAATCAGTTTGCCCCGTTTGACTGTCTCCTAGGCAATTAAGGAGGCATAGGCTGATATGGCGAAATAACGAGGAACCCCGCCTTAGCTGGGACAGAACTCGAGCGAGCGACAGACAGAGTTGGAGTGAGGATGGAAGGAGGTAGAGAGAAAAAACTGGAGAGAATGGAACTCTTTGTTTTTTAATGAGATACAATTATGAGACAGGGTTCTGTACTGCACTCCTCTCCATTGAAATGCTCACAGAAGAGAAGACATAGGTGTGGGCCATGGTAAATACTGAATACTCTGGCCCCAATGCATCTGTACCACATGATCCACTACCACTGAAAATTCACTGAAAACTAGCATATGACAGAACCCATTTCTATTGTAAGCACATTATGACACAAGGGGCTTTCTGTTCATTTACAAAGTACAAGGAACCTCAAAATGATTACCAGTGGAAATCAGGCCCTCACTACAGAGGAGGTTCTATTTCTTTAACAACTATATAATTTCATTTACTTTAAGCACAATACCGTACAATTATATTCGTGGACACTATATTTATGGGGCAGTAAGGTTGCTGCTGGTGGTGTTTCCTTGAGTCAAGGATGTTTCTTTCACCAGTTTCTTCAGGAGAGTTGATGTTTCCGCTTTGTTTGATTGTACCTTCAATGTTGGAGACGAATCATTGGTCACAGTATCAGCAGAAGCTGAGGAGGTGGTCTATTTCCCAGAAGGTGTTGTAGAACTCTTTCTTTTCTTCTGTTTTTGATTCAGCTTGTGGAATATGATCTGGGACAACAGATTCTTGCTTGCTTGCTTGTCTCCAGTTCTGATGGTCAGCAGGCACTTTTGGGATTGTATGTTGAATAAGGGCAAAATCTTCTTGGTGAAATCATGAAAGCATTTTTAGGTGCATCTCTTGAGTGGTGACCTTCTGTAAGTACACAGTACATGTTCTGTTTGGGCACTCTTAGGTCTGGGATTCTTTTTTACATGCCCTAACCATTGGGGTTGATGTTTTTCAACAATAGTTTGAATTCTCATGGAATTTGTTCTTGCTAGTCGTGCAGTTCTCCTCAATAAAAGTCCTCAAGTGCTTTTTTTTTTTTATTTTGATATGCGGATTAAGTCTCACACACACACAAAACACTGCTAAAGTTAGCCTGATACAACATGACCTTTGTTAGGGGCCTCGGGGTATGGTTATCGACATCTAAAGTGTTAGAGGTGTGCACAAAGCTTTGAGGGCTCATTTTAGTCAGTTGGTGATCTCATAGAGAGAACACGAGTCAGGCAAGATGCTCCTGAGGAGAAGGATGCTATCCCATCGACTAATTCACCAAGGATAGTAATTTGGAGAAACTTTTTTCGCTTCAGATGGATACTGAGCAAGAGTCTTCATTTTGGATATGCTGACAGTTAGGCCAAACATTGGAGGTCGTCTAGTGATCAGATGTGTCCAATGTGATGAGATGTTGGGAGCTTTATATGAATGCAGAGATGCCAATGTCTATTGTGGTTTGCCTTGACACCTTGAATTGCATGAGGGTGATGGTGGTTCGTGCCATCACTTTGACAAAGCGACTCAATGGGGTTTGCTTGTTTAGCCACTGTCGGCCCGGGTCAGAACGGACTGCATAGTTCCTGCAGGAAGGGGTTCAAAGGCCTCAAGTGTCCACCGTAAGGGGGATTATTATTCCATTATTTTATCATAATGTAATTAATATAATCATAAGAGTGAAACACAAAAAGTCTTCAAATTCAGAGAATTTCTCCTGAAGCTAAGTCAGCATAGAGCGATACAAATAACCCCTTCTTTGTTAATCTATATAATGTTTAATGGTGTGTGTGTATGTGTGTGTGTGTGTGTGTGTGTGTGTGTGTGTGTGTGTGTGTGTGTGTAGATTTGCTTTGTTACTGCCCCCAGCCACAACAGAGGCACATATAAACATATATATAGATGCGTCACCTCGTCTAAGTAAATGAAATAATAATAAATAAGTATTGCTGTCAGCATATTTCCAAAACTACACAATGTAATTTAATAAAAATAGATTTTATTCTTAGAAATGTTGGGCTGTTTATATTGGTCTGAAACCAATATGAACTCTATATATATATATAAGCACAAGCTATATGATCTGTATGAATGTGTGTGTGTGTGTGTGTGTGTGTGTGTGTGTGTGTGTGTTACCTGCCAGGATGGCTTTGTGTGCCTGGAACTCCTGTCCAGCTACGCAGAGCGAGCAGTCGGTGAAGCGAGAGTGTTCCCACAGTCCACCAAGCTCATCAGCCAGTCTGCAGTCTGGAACTTTCACCATGTTCATGGTGTTCTGCCCAGAGATGTTCACAGAGTCCTGCACCACACTCACCTAAACACAGACACAAAAACAACCGCAGTAAGAGACTGTTCCTGTTATCGGTTAACAAATACTCAATACAGAACATCTGCCAAAAACAAAATTACAGCAAAAGGGAATTTATGAGCTGATATTTACAAACAACATATCAAAACCAAAACAGCTTTTTAAAAATGGCCAGGATATACTTGAAAACCATTCTTATATAGCTGCTGTGAAGAGAAAGCAGTGCATCAAGAATAAATTAATTATTAAATGTAATAAAACATCTTAAGAACCTTCTGGTGTCTAACTTATAGTATTGCAATCGGCACCGAATACATTAGTGAATGAAGTAATTAACATCACATAACTCTGAACCTTTGAACAGCAGTATATATATCGGCTGGATGTATATTGTACCTTACAGGTCCCTAAACACAGTGATTTTAGATTTGTGTTTTTAACTCTGGAACTGGAGAACTTAGAGGCATGCCCCCAGTGTGGTGTTGGTAAACACTTCACATGAGCATCCTGTGAGCTGAAGACTGGCTCCAAGCTCCAGCAGGGAAGGCAAGGCAGATGTTAATTCATGGATTTAGAAGAACACATTTCATGTAAAATGACTAGCATGTTCTGAAGTGACTTGAGACAGTTAACCACAGGTGCTCAGGAGGGACACTAGAGTGTCGAACAAGGGCAGACACCTACTTATCTCTTCATTTACACAAATTGCTTCCATTTGTTTGCAGGGAGAGAGAGACACGGAGAGAGAGAGAGAGAGAGAGAGAGAGAGAGAGAGAGAGAGAGAGAGAGAGAGAGAGAGAGAGAGACACACACAGAG
>JBBJLR010000029.1:7526262-7536309 GCA_037577145.1 Brachypetersius gabonensis
TGACTGACTGACTGACTGACTGACTGACTGACTGACTGACTGACTGACTGACTGACTGACTGACTGACTGACTGACAGACAGACAGACAGACAGACAGACAGACAGACAGACAGACAGACAGACAGACACACACTCTCTCAGGCAGTGATGCACACACTAGTGACTAATGGGTAATAATCCAGAAGACATGGAGAAGATAAATATTGACCAACACACACACAAACCCACATAATTAGCAGGTGAGCATGTACAGAACATGACACAGAAATGTGAGGCCACAGAAAACATGTACAGCAAGTCAGTGTCCTCACACTCAGTGTTAATCCTTAAACATACCCTAACCTGGACCAGCACACACTCACGCTGTGCTAGGGGCTGTTAAGTGTGCACTCTTTCCAGCGGAGGACTGTTTTGCGCCAAATGGTCTACTTTAAGATGATCATTGTAAATTAAAAGGCTTCCAAAACACTGATTGATCACAACTGTATAGATCATTAAAAAGACCAAAAAGGCAGTATACAGTAACTTCATTCACTCAAAAGTGAAGAGTAGCTGACTGGAAGATTAATTTATTTTATTATTTTGAAGAACTGTTGCTCCACATTTTTGTTGTATTTTTTGCCATGGCACCAAACACATAGCCTGGTTTATATTGTTTTCACTTTAAATAAAGATTAAAAATAGCCCTAAACTATAAAGATTTGAACAATTAAATAACAATACTATTCATCATTGCAAGTTTTGAAATAGCCTAACTCATAATCATGTTAATTTTTTCCCTTTGGCCAAAGAGAAGTTGTGCCAGTTGTGAAATATAGTAGCACATACTACAATCATGCCTTTTATAGAAACAAACTGTTTGAGAGTGTCTAAATACATTCTAGAGTCTAAAAATTATGGTCTATTATTGCCTATTATTTTACAGGATTTTCAAATTCAAACTCCATAAAACACTATTTGTAAAGTGTAAAGTGACCATTCTGTCATACGTGAACACCCGACAGCACACAGTGTCAACAGTGTGAAATTATTCTTCTGCATTTAACACATTTACCAAGTAAAGCAGTGGGCAGTCAGGAACACAGTGCCTGGGGAGCAGTGTGTGGGTACGGTACCTTGCTCAGGATATCTAGCAGTCTTGGGATTCAAACCTACAACTTTCTGATTGCAGAGCGAACGCCCTAACCATCAGACCCCCAGCTGCCCCTTTGATCACTATATGGACTAAGATGAATGAAGACCAAGGGCAGCTGGGCTCGTCTCTTCAGAGTAGGGTTGTAATGATTAGATATTTTCCTGGTACGATTATAGTCTGAGAAATAATCCCGATTTCACAATTATCATGGTTATTTTATATGTATTGATTTCACAACTGTATTAACATATAAAAATCATACACATTCTATACAGGTTTTGAATTTCAGAAGCTATTTATTGCTGCTTTTCAGAGATACTGCTTAGAAAAATGAATTCGTAAAATAAAAGTAATCTCTGTAACCATCTGTAAGGCTGTAAAAATCTATAAGTTGCACAGACAGAGGCTACTGCTGTCTTTTGAATATATCACAAAAAAGTGAAAGTTAAAACTTTAAAACTTCACAACATCAGTCCAAGTTGAAGAGCAAAAAGGTGAGAAAGTTCCCGTTTTCTGAGCTCGGCCTTGAACGATGAGGTGAGAGAATATTGCCACTACTGCTGAACACTAGCTAGTAGCTTTTGTAGTGGCTAGTAGCTTTAGCATTTTTAGGGTACCCAAAATATTCCCACACAGGAGACTTCAAGCGCGTCCTAGGTGGATATAGAGTAATCCCGGTGGTAGTGGTCTTTTGTTTTCCTTCGTGTATTGTTTTCGTCCAAGCGGGTCCCGCTATTGTTTTCGTTTTTGCGGGTATTGCGCGCTATTATGTGTTGGGGAAGTCTTAACGGTGGATTAACCGCAGTGTTTCACACCGCGGTTAATAGTCAAACCGGTTAATCCCTGCAACCCTACTTCAGAGAAGCATAAAGGCCACTTGTGGATTAAACTGAGGGACTGAGGGAATATGCAATGAATGGATTTAATATCAGAATGGATGTAAGACTAACTCTCTGGCAGAGAAAAAAAGGGTGCAGTTGTTCTGGTGTTCATGTGTTCATGTTTGAATCTGCAGTTTCGTTTCAGGTGAAAATAAAGTCACAGGCATGAGAAGCCGTAACCCCGCGTGCTCTTGCGAATCTGAGCTTTGGTGTTCGCAGAGCTGAGTCTGGGGTGTAGTGGGAGGAGTCCGGTGCCAGGCGAGGCGATTTAGCCCTTCAGGAACTCATTACAGCAGCCGCTAGCCTGCCAAAATAATTAATGAATTAATGAAGGGAGGAGAAAAAGCATCCCACACGCAACGGCTCTGGCCTGAAAGTCTCTTTTAGTTACGACTTGAAAGAGAAACTTCAAATGCAGCGCCACCCACAAGACTCTCCCTCCGGGTTCTACTTCCTGTGGAGGAGAGGAAATGTGTCTCATTCCATTTTTCTTAAAAATAAATAAGAAAATAAATAAATAAATAAATAAATAAATAAATAAATAAATAAATAAATAAATAAAGAAAGCCCCCCCCCACCTCCCCGCCCCAAACAAAGTTACCAGAATGGATTGTCGTCAGCAAGGGGAGGAGCCCTGTGTAAGAAAAAGTGGTGGGGGGGACTCCTGCTCTCTTCCTCTCTCTCTCTCACACACAGAGACACACACAGAGACAGACATAGTAACACACACACACACACACACACACACACACACACACACAGAGACACACACAGACACACACAGACACACACAGACACACACAGACACACACAGACACACACAGACACACACACAGAGACACACACACAGAGACACACACACAGAGAAACACACAGAGACACACACAGAGACACACACAGCCACAGAGCCACACAGCCACACAAACACACAAACACAAACACACAAACACACAAACAGCCACAGCCCCAAAAGAGAAAAGGATAAAGAGAAGACTCTTTTTTCCTCTGCTCAATTTAGTTTAATCTTCTGACAAACATAAGCATAAACACCCTGGAGATAAATAAAAGGTACAATACTATTACCAGCCTGGACACATGAAATCCTTTGAGCAAATAGTAAAATTGAGAAATATGCAGTATCAAAAAACACAATGAGAAAAAAGTAAAGAAAAGCCTCTCCTACAATCACCAAGGTTTGCCTTCACAAAAGAACAAAGCCACTCAGACAACAGTAAACTCGTTCTGTAAAAAAGCAAAAGCAAGGGGATGATCATTTATGATCCTCTAAATGAGCACCGGCATGGTGGAAATCCATCTTCCTCTCTCTTTCATGCAGCAGGTAATTTGTTATTGCTTCAACACTAATTAACTATTTCTACATGTACACAACGTACATAAATTGTACTTAAATTACAAGCTGCATAAACATCACCTACAAATTAGCTAGGCTATTGTTCGCATAGACTTTCAGGTTACAAATGAAAATGTGACCTGCTCTCAGCGGAAAGTAAAATGGACAAGCTTGTCCAGAAGAAGGTGCCAGCATGACTGCTTGTCATTATTTTGGTTTCCAACCAAGCAAGCATGGAGAACCACTACAGTGTACTTTGTCTGTGCAAAATACAGTTATGGAATTACATTACTAAGAAACCAACACAGATGGAAAAAAAGCCATTGGGTAGGGTACTATAATACATCTGTACTTCGCAAAACAATCTTTATTGTCTGTAATCGTGTCTGTCCCTGATTACTGATGGTCTGTAATTGAAAACCATTTGTCTAAACTTACATTATTCTACACTAAACTTACAAGATTCTGAAGTATTCTATGGGAGATATTATTTTTAGTAATACATCCAACAAAACTATGGCAAGTCCAATGCCTGACTATTACATGTTTAATGCGCTTTACATTTTGTAGCAAAGATTTAAAATATATTTGTCTAAATTCATGTCAGGTAGAGAAGACAACATGCACTACTGCCATAAATATGAAGGAATCAAATTTTTCCTCAATATTTCTTTTAAGAAAAGAATGTGATGTACTGTATGAGCATGGAATGGAGAGTTGGAGTGTTGTACAATTTCATGCACTTCCTCTTCCACCACATTTTAATGATCAGGCTTACTTAGTGTGTGAATAGCAGGAACTTTACCAAAAACCATCAGTGTTCAGTAACTAGTCTACTGCCCCTAGTGTAAACACTGTTTATTTGAAGAAAAAAAACCCTCTTCACTCTTTATTCCATATGTCAAAACTATGCAGCAAAAATTGTCACTGCTCTTATGGGGTCACAAAAACAACTTCTGCATTTAGGCTTACATATATTGTCCTATTCAACCTATAGTAATTTAACCCCATCAGTTCACACTGAAGTTTTGAAGAGCGCTTTAGGTCAGACCAGTTAAAGTATAAATGGAAATAACGGGGGGTCCTTGAGTTACACCACAGTGATATAACTTGAAATGCAGTTTTAGTCGAAAAGTAGCATTTATCTATCCTAACTTAGTTGTAAAATCATAATGTAGAACTGGGTTTCTCAACCGCTGGGCCATGAAGGCTTTTGATTGGGCCTTGGCAACATGCTGTGATAAATAGATGGGCCTTAATATTGAAAAGGTTGAGAAACATTGATCAAGAACATAAAAACACAACTAAGCCACAGAAAAAGGAAAAGGACATAAATACACTGTACTGTAGGAACAGAAAAATGAGTGTAAAAACACCTGCGCTTTTAACGGTTCAAAACGGCATGGGTAAGCGTACTGGGGGACGCCTACTCACACATATTGTTACTGCGCATTCTGTGTATACAGAGCAAATCTGCCAAACTAGGTATGGGAGCGTGCGTCATAAACTCAAAATGTCACATGTCGAGACCGCCATAGCCCAAGGACCCCCTGTATTATATTTGCAGCAATAGTACAGACAGCTACAAATGAGTGATTTATTATTTATTTTGAAATATTCAGACACATTGTAGGTCTTTCAAGGGGTCTCAACATTACCCATTTACAAAAAAGATACAGTCACAAAAGCAGCTAAAGTGTCCAAAAGCAGTACTTTGTCCTGATTCAATCACTCATCATTCCCTTTTCTTGTTTCTTTTATCCTCCTTCACTCGCTCTCTCTCTCTGTGTCCTCTCATTAGTACGCAATGCTGGTGTTTGTGTTAAGAGCTTGCCCTTGTATCCTGTTCCAGTGTGATCAATTAAACTGCGCACACGAGTTGAAACCACAGGGAACAATAAAACCTGCACAACTTAAACAGCCATACCTGTCCATCCACCTCCATCCACACACACACACAGCAAAAACAGGGGCTCCCAACTACCCAAAGTCCATTAAGACCTGAATCTATGTACACTAGGGGTGGGAGTAGGAAAATCAATACATACTGTATAAGCAATATTTTGTGTGGAAAAACTCTATTGGGACAAAGTGTCTGTGTTACTGCTGTACCAAAACCCATGTATCTGCTGAACACCTCAACTAAGGAGGAAGTGAATATAGATTTCTGTACTTCACAACTTTTTTCCTTCATAATTTTCATCACGTCCACTTTCATTCATTAGTCAGAACTAATGAGACCTCCACGAGTCGTAGGACCACCAACACAGAGTAAACAGGTTTTAGAAGCAGATGTGGACTACTTTAGCACTGACGTTCGTCGCTCTGGATAAGAGTGTCAGCTAAAGGCCGTAAATGTGAGACCAAGCATTTCCTCAGATATTCATGAAGCACCACCACATCTTTTTTCAGCATCACCGGACAGCTTAACATGCTTAAAAGAGAACACTAGCCACCAATTCTGGGTTGGGGGGGTTGATATACAATCCAAGCCAATTGAGCTCTCTAAGACTCCTGGACATAGATGGCTGTGGCATCACAGGGGATCAGACTCACAATCTCAAAATGAGGAGCCCAACACTTAGTAAGACAACTTCACAACTTTTTCTTGCTGAATCAAATAATAACTAACTGTACGCACTACTAGATTAAACGGTATACTATGAAATCTTTAGAGATAAAAACATCTAACCCTGGCCCCCACTATTCATCTCCATTCACTTAAGGTCTGGTCTCACTCTACTTGGCCTATAAACCAGAGGATGATACTTTTGAACTCCAGCTTCCTTTTATAGTGTATTAAATTTACATAATAAATGGATTTACATAAAATAATGTTCCATCTTTCTCTTGTTCCCATCCTATTTTGAAAGTGTGTGATTTTATTCCGACAGCAATGATATGGAAAACCTTGTTTAAAATCTGATCAAATTTGTTTGTGGTGTCAAAAAAACAAAGTATTTCTCAGTTTGTTCCAGCTTTTATACACACACCTATCTCATCCACAAGCCAGGCTTTTCTCTGAGGCTCAAATATCTGATTTTTTCAGGTCTGCTTTTGTTTTGTTTTTTAATTAAAGGGTAGAGCTATCAGTAAAACAACCATCACTTTGAGACTAATGGGCTTATTATCTTCTTTACTGTCTCCTCCTCGTTTTATAACTTCTATTATAAGGCCTCTAGTGAATGCCCATCTCCAACCAGACCGTCAGTATAATCCTTCTACACACACTGATTATGCCTCAAACATGTCCTGAAAAACTGTCCGAAATAGCAAACAGAGCCTGCAATGCTCAGAAAGCATAATTACACTCAAGATCATGGCAAGGCCAAATACAGTCATGCAACTGGTCACTTTAAGTCCAAAATCTAGTTTTGTCCCCACCACAGGCAGCAGTCTGCACTCATAATGAGAAAGGAAAAGAGGGAAAAGTGGTTATGGTTGGGAATGGGGTGGGGGAGAGCAGGGGGCAGAAAGAAGCCGAGAGGACGTGAGAGGTGGAGCGGTTAACTCGCTGCCTGTAATTATGAGATTTATAATTAAAATGCAAATGCACTGCACTGCCAGTCTATTAGACGTGATCAAATTTCACCGCAATTCTCTCCCTCCTCCTTTCTCCCCGGCGCACTCCCCTCTCATAAGAATTCTGTAAAAGCTTAATGTCAGTATTACTACAAAGACCCTTCGCATGCCTCTAATCCACTTTCCTCCATTGACAGGACTCTGCAGACAGACAATAACTTCTGACGTCTTCTTCAAGCACAATTTGGTTCAATTCAATCTATCTGAGGAGTGACCTTGCTCTGTTCAGTAACGACTTCATCTTCAAAATTTTAAAGACATTTAAATGTTGATAGAATTTCTCATAAAAAAAAAACCAGAATTACTACTGATCAATCAAATACTTCGTCTATTATGAGGAGCACATCCAGTTACTGAATCATAGTTTAAGACCTTCATCTTTTCAATTCTCTAATAACCAAAGTTCAACAAATGCTAGTCCAACTAGCTAATCTCTTTCATTTACTTATTTGCTTTGTCCCTCTTACAAGTTAAATCTGAATGCTTTTCAATTAATTGTAAAAAACTGTGAACTACCTCATCTGTCGTCACTGAAGGTTAGTTTTAAGTTTGCTAGAGAGGGAAAAGTGAGGTTTCACATCATCAGATTTGTTAATACAGTGTCCCTTCATGCTCTCCACACAGCAAGTTAGGGGTTCCCCAAGGCTCACCCTCGGGTCCTTCCTTAATTTACGACTGTACTTCAAATGCTGGCTTCAGCATAAATGCCACAGAGTTAAAACAACACAGGCGCAGCAGTAGCAACCAAAGATCTTCTCCCAAATGGATCATTAGGGCTTTTTCCATTCAAACCAGAGACAGTCACAACTGGAGAAAGAAGCGTGAGAAAAAAAAATAGAAATGGATTGAGGAGGGCTTTTTTCCCAGCATCCCTGTCCTTCAGCTTGACTTTGCCAGGTTAACACATTTCCAGCATCAATTATCCACCTCCAGCGGATTTCAAAGATGTTTTTATTACCACAGAGCAGCACAATTAGCAGGAGCTCTTGCTCATAAAAGCCGGCAAAACAAAGCACATCGACAGCTAATTTTCTCTGCTCTCCTCGGGTGTGTTTAATCTCTACCAATCCCTCTTTCTGCACATAAGCACTCGGACAGTCACACATTCAAAAGATCTAAAAAAAAAAAGTTTTTGGCACCTTCTCTTCCATGCTGTGCCAGTTTATTGGAAAGGAAGTCCAAGTCGCCATCTAGCAAGACGTTTCAAATTCTTTTACAAAGGAATGAATCATAGAAGGCAAGCAGACAAAATACTACCCCTGCACACACAGAGTTACCACAGTAAAAGCAAGGAAAATGTTTTAAAAAAATGAATTTCCTGCCAAAAAAATCACTCATGTATTGATGCAAAAAGCAGCAAACTGCTAGCTTTCCTACACATCTCAAACATGCTGGGTGATGTTATCATGCACTAATTTGCAAACACGAGAAAAAAAATAATACACAACAGGACTTGTCATCTAATGGATTTTTCAGCTGCCACACGGAACCACACTGTACAGCGAACAAATGTTTTATTAGCGGGCCACAGCCAAGCTGAGTGCATCACTGCTTTCTGATTGGTCAATATGTCATCACAACATGGAAAGAGGTCATTGTTTTTTTTACCCTTTCTGTGCAAAAAACAACAGACATACAAACTAACAGCTAGGAAACCAACTTGTAGTGGTGGTGTAGTGGGTAGGATACTTGCCTCTAGATCAAGAGGTCACAGGTTCGAATCCTACCTTCAGCACACCACCACTGGGTTCCTTAGCAAGACTCCAAGTTGCTCCAGGGAGACTGTCCCCTGTAGTAAGGGAATGGAAGTCGCTTTGGATAAAGGCTGCTGTAAATGTAAAGTACAAGCACGACTGTTTGTTTGGGTTGAAAATAAATAAACCAAACTAACACATCTATTTTTAATGCAGCGAGAAGTTCAAAGGTGAACCAGGCGATTACTAGCAGTTTAGCTTTAGCTTAAAAAACTTTCTGCTGGTTCGACTCCATGACTGTGGTTTTGGGACGACAACTCACATAAAAAGTGGAGAGAGGACTGTGCTGCTGACGTGTCAGAAACTCAGAACAGGGCTGAGAGCCTTAAAAAGGAAAGCATGGAAAAGTGCCTTAATACAATAGTAAGGCACTAAAATGGTGATAATGTTAAAGTGTTAGCAACAGACCAAAATTCCAGAAGGTCCTCTAACTCAGAACTCTAAAACCATGTCAATTCCTGGCTTGCACACCCACTAAACCTGGTAATAACCTGAAACACATATGACAGGAAAAGAAAATCACCAAGCTTTACTCATTCCTGCCCTCCAAGACCATATTTGGAAAACCTTGTCTTGAGGTGTGGACTATAGATTCTCATGTGTCCCCGCATAATTAATGTATTCAGCAAATATGAAGGTCAACTCAACGCTAAAATGCACGTGAACAGCTCTGTTACCTCCACAGAACAGCACTGTCAGTAGAAGAGAAAAGCCTGATAATGCTGTCAACCTAAGCCCTCCATGCTCAATATCAAGCCGCAGCTAGATGAGCGTAAAGCCCACCAGAATTGGGCTGCGAAGCGGTGGAATCATGTCCTTTGGAGTGATGAAGCACCACTGAATACCTCTGGGATGAGTTAGAGTGCCGTATGTGAGCCAGACCTAATCAGCCAACATCGCTGACCTCACTGATGACCCCCTCTTGTGGCTGAGAGGAATCAAATCCCAGCAGTAACGTTTCAGCATGTAGCAGCCAGGCGTCCCGGGAGACTAAAGGTTGTAGAGAAGAAGAACCAACTCTGCATTAAAAACTTCCATTTAGAAGAAGGACAAGCAGGTGCCTGGATACTTTAGGGCATGGAGGGCTGACTTCCCAGACAAGCATCAGGCCTAGTTCTGGACTAGGCAGCATTCTGAATGTGGATTAACTATCGAAAGATACATGTAGTCCTGGCTTTGTGTTTTTCTAGTATTTACACGCACAAGGCTATTACTCTTGTGACCACAGGAACACATGTGCCAGCAACTTCCCAACTTCCCCAAGAGAATTCTCACACACACACACACACACACACACACACACACACACACACACACACACACACACACACACACACACACAC
>JBBJLR010000029.1:7548907-7559714 GCA_037577145.1 Brachypetersius gabonensis
CTTGCTGGTTGAATAAAATCAACTTTAAGTGAAAATTTGCCTGGGGTATGAATAATTTCGAGGCTCACTGTATCTGTAGCATGAACGGATGGCCTCAGATGTGATGTGATGATCTGCTGGGCTACCAAATTACTCAACTTTGAGAAACATCAGTGGCGCATCTGCAGACGATTCAGAGTAATATATCTTTGCAGCCCTGTGTTCTACACTTCATTCGGTCATTCAATGAAAAAGATGGTTTTGCTGCACCGTCAGCAGGTTTAATATTTACACCTCAACAGATTGTTTTAACACCATCAGTCTTAGCATGCTGAAAGGTGCGGCTGCTACTTTAGAGATCTTATTCTTCTCCAACTGTGTCAAACAGTTTGATAAGTAGATACAGAACAAGACAAAATCCATTTCACGAACAAGATTTCATTCTCAGAAACAATTTCCTATCACTTATATTGAAAATATGTAACTCACTGTCATGTACTGAGTCAGTTTCTGCAGAATCATCATCAAACTTGGGCATGTAATTATTGCCAGATCAAAACTCTCCTCATGCTGCCTGCAAATCCATTTTATTTGTTATTATGCAATGCTTTGGTTGCCTAGCTGCAAATCATAATGAAAGACCTGCCAAGTCTTGAGCCTGATAAGCATCTGGTGACAGAGCTGATGGACAGAACCGGGAAGAACCAGTCGTCAGGTACATTTTTAAATGAACTTGAAGCTTTTTCTTGGCAACAGCACACAGAGGGAAAAAAACATAGACTGACAATAGCAAACATTACTAGCTGGGATGAGCATTTCAAGCAAAAACGCAATTCAATACTCATTGGGAACTATTAGATCATTCTTCACATAAACTCTTCGCTATTATTCCTATAATCCCTCAGTCCTATAATCCCTGCTGAGTGTGGAGCTGTATTTCAACTGCTAAAAGCTACACTTACACACACACACACATACCCCTCATAATTCTTCTTATTATGACAGCTTAATATTTAGATGTCATTAGGTCATTTTACCCCAATGTGATATTTATGGACGAGAAAAACAGTCATTTCTTCAACTCAAAGAGACAATAATTCAACAAGCTCTCTGACTCACATTGTGTGGGGCAGTTGGACGCACTACTTCACCTAGGAGTTCCCATGGACAAAAGCAGGGAACAAACCTTGAGCAATCACAAGTTCAGGGGCTGTTTGTGTACAATTTCAGCTAAAGTCTTCTGTTTTGTCTGTAAAAGCAAATTTTCTGTATCTTGAAAAGACCCTACAGAACGGTTCACCTTCTGCTAATTGCTGTCAGACCAGCCCAAAAAAGTGCAGAAAAAGTGGCAGAGTAACTCAACCCCCCCGCCTAATGCAATATTTCCAGCAGTCCCGCCCACTGAGCACTCCAATTGTTCAACTGAAGATGACTTCTTAGGCCTAAGTCACTCGCATATTATACATGTTAATCTAGATTGACAGCCAGCTGAATAAGAAGTGAAGCACTAAATGAACCACATGTACTATTGCTTTGATGGAGAGACAGTGTGAGCTCTGTGAAGGTGTTAGTGCAGGGTGTCCTGTGCCTCTGCTCATATTTAACCAAGCTTTTCCTAAGGTTTACCCTGCTTTAACACACCCACCTCAGCTTGGTATGTGTTGGGTGAGCAGGGCACCTCCAACACTAGCATTAAAGGACAGACTATTAATCATAATGAATAAATTATTATTATTATAACAATAACCACAGTTATCTCTAATACAGGAAACCTATAAGCATTGCTTGGAGGACTACAATGACTGGTCGTGTATGTACACACAACAGTCTTTTCGTCTCAGTACAATGTAGTATTCATTAGAAAGTAAAGACAGCTAGAGAGTAATGAGGTTAATTGGCCAACAGGCTCGTACTATAACATCTATATAAGTCAGTCATTAGTACGTACTGATATAGCAATTTATTGTCAGCTAATTTATAATGACTGAGTTTCATACTCCCCACCCTACTCTCATTTTATTATTACTTATGGCTCATTTTTACCTGCTAATATCCAAGAGCATAACAGCATGCGTGTGTGTGTGTGTGTGTGTGTGTGTGTGTGTGTGTGTGTGTGCGCGTATGACTTCCTCATCCTTCTCTATCTCAAATAATTAAGACACCACTTTCCATTCCGTAATTTATTCAGCAACTAAGAAACGCGAAACCCTTTCAAATCTATGCTATTATCCAAGATACCGAGACACTTTTTCGGCATGCGCTGGCGCACTGCAACCTTTGGGTAATAAGAAATTACTTTCATAACTTCATGTGTGCTGAAGAATGTTCTGCTGGTCTGGCCACAGATACAAGCTTTATAATAATGTGATCATGATCAAGTGTATCAGAGGTCTCTGTGTGCTCGGAAAAGACAACTTCCATCAACACTTCAGCTAGCAAAAACTATATTTAGAGCACTGCTATATCCAGCTAACATACATGCCCAGACAGGTGCAAACAAGTGCATACACAATCAAAGCAGTGTGGGGGAAGGGTGATTCGAAAGTGTGCAGGTGTGTTTGTTTTTGCTTGTGCTTCTCCAGAGTTCTGGTGCGATAGCAAGATGCCTGATGTGTACACACAAGACAACACACCCTCATTATTAGAAATGACCAATACCACTCATTTCCAATCAATCTGACACCAGGTAATGCAGAGGCTGGTGAAACAATATAGACACAGCACCAAAAATGAATGGTGTGCAAAACATAACATGATGCTTCGGATTAAAGAAGCACAAACATCATTGAATCATCCAAAAGAGAAACTATTTTCTGGTGAAAAACTACCCTGTAATAGCCCACCTGCCCTGTAGTTGTCTCCACAAACTTCAGCTCACCCTACTAACAAACTTCAGGATTACGATCTAGTAAGTTTTATCCGGAAAGTCAGTTCATGAATTAGTGCTGTTTCGTGTAGACACATTCTCTTTAAAATCAGCTTTTGGGGAACAGAGTACTGGAACAGATCTGAAGTTCCATGTTATGAACACTATTGCATACAGAAAGAATTTGTAACACTTAACAATAACACTACCCTTAATAATAAAGGGTTTCTAAATGATTTATTTTATAATCAGGTTGTTAATTAGGTTGTACACAGTTTATAAACCATTAGTAAGCAGTTATAAACAAATTGTAACACTTTACTTTCACTAATCCAGGCTCACTGTTTGGTAAGGTCTTGCTAGTTGTTTAGCTTGTCTTGTCCCTTTCTCAGACAGAATGGTAAACCGTCAGCTTCATCAGATCTTCGTTACCCATTAAAACACCAGATCTTGCCAAATAGGGAGCCTGTATAAAAGTATCAAGAACTGTTATAACTCGTTTATAACTGCTTACTACTGATTTATGAACAGTCACCAACCTAATTATCAACCTGATAATAAATCACTTATAAACCTGTTCTAATAGTAGTCTTATTGTAAAGCGGTCCATTATTTTTAATGCATATTATTTCTAACATAATTTTATGTTTTTAATTTTACATCATTTTTACATTCACTTATTGCACCAGAGTTTGTGGGGTTTCCCAAAACCTCAATATGAACAGATAGTGTGAAAAGAAGCCCAAACTCAAAAGCGTTCAATTAACAAAGGCCTGTTGTGGACACAAAACGAGAAGAGTGTGCAGTCCCTCATAACTTTCACTGCCCCCGTCCTAATTTAATGACTGCCCACATCTACTCCAACATACCATTCAAACCTCGTTTCTGCAATGCAGCTGAACCCCTCTCCTCCCAGCCTGAGTGTAGCTCACTTTCTGAATGGCAAGTTTGTGTAGACGGGGGCAGTCTTTAAGGTAGGACAGGGGTCCTACTTATATAACTGCCCCTTTTACACCAACTGTCCCTTCTACACAAACTGCAGCTGAACTAATCTCCAGATAGGTGTCCCATCTACACCAACCTGCCATCCAGAACGTGAGCTGCACTCAGGTTGGGAGGAGATGGCTTCAGCTGTATTGCAGAAATTAGGTCCCTATTGCAAGTTGCTGTAGATGGGTAATTCATCCAGACATGGCCCCTGTCCTACTTTAATGGCTGTCCCATCTCCTCCAATTTGCCATCCAGACCTCATTTTTGCAATGCAGCTGAACCCCTCTCTTCCTAGCCTCAGTGTAGCTCACTTTCTGGCAAAGTACCCCTGCAGCCCTGCACTGCGCATGCAGAGAAAAAGAGGGCTCACTATTTAGCAAGCGCTGAAGACGGGTCAGTGCGCATGCGCCTCCACTTCACTTTATAGAAGCTCTTTATCTGGCAAAAGGCTACATCCCTGACGCACAGGGCCCTCTGCGAAAATAACTTGCTTGCTAATTGATCGGAATGGTCATAAATGTACAGACACTGTACGCACACTCACCCAGACCCACCAGCTAACGATACACCCAATAACAAACAAGGTTTTGAAGGTTTTTGCATGTTAAAACACAATCAAAACACAGCCAGTTTGCTAGCAGCTCGGAGCTGGGCTAGTTAGCAGCATGCTAACCTGGTCAGCTGGCTGGAGAGACTCGGGAGTTTTAAACAGAGGAGGCGAGGAGAGTTGGCAGCCATGGCTTAACAGCCTCCTACTGACTAAACCAGACATTCAGACCTCTGCATTTGATAAACAAGTCAAAATAGACCCCTAACGCATCGGAGACCTGGGGTGTTTTTTCTCATTATATAAGAATCTCAGCTGTAGTTTGTGCTGTTAGCTCCATGCTAGCACCTCTGCTCACTACTGTACTGCACGTGCCGCTCCGGGCGCGTGCTCACGGACCACCGCTACATCGTGGCGCCTAATGCTGCGCCTCTTTTTAAAACTCACCTTTATAAAGATTCCTCTCCCTCCGAATCGGATATTTTTCTGTCGAGCGACTTCACGTCCGGGTTAAGCGAATGACGAGCGAGGACCGTGCACGGGCACGCGCACGCAGAGAGGGGGGGGGGGATGTGGACATGCAGAACAGTTTAGTTCAGATCAGCTGAATTCAGTTCAGTTTAAGTGAATTTAGTGTAGTTCACTCCAGACCAGATGTATTCAGTTCAGTTTAGGTTGGGTGAATTAGTCCACTTGAGTTCAGATCAATTTAATTCAGTTCAGTTCAGAGCAGTAGTGTTCCATTCAGTTCTGTTTTATTCACTTCAGTTCACGTGAATTCAGTTTAATCCAGTTAGTTCAGATCAGTTTTAGTCAGTTCAGGTCAGTTTAGTTCAGATCAGTTGTATTCAGTTCAGTTTAGTTTAGGTGAATTCCATCCAGTTCGGATCAATTGAATTCATTTCATTTTAGTTTGGTTTTATTCAGTTAAGACCAGTTCAGTTAAGTCAGAGAGGTGAGATTGTGTTGGTTTGGACCCATGTTGAGTAGAGTGTATGTTGGGAGGAGGATGCTGAGGATGGAGCTGCAGGGAAGAGGAGAAGAGGAAAGTCTAGCAGGAGGTTTATGTCAGATGTGGGGAGGGATGGTGTGAGAGAGGAAGATGCAGAAGACAGAAGAAAATGGAGGAGGTTGAACCACTGTGGCAACCCCTAATCGGGAGCATCTTAATTCCAGTTGGATCAGTTTAGTTCTGATCAGATCAAATCAGACCCCACCTTTACTGAACCCCCTAATTAGTCTGTCGGGGGCTAAATTGAAGAGGAAAAATAGTCCCTAAAAGTTTGAGGAAGAAACACTGAGGAAGCAGACAGTACCCATGGGGAGATACAAGGAGATTACAAGGAACATAAAGGGACATATATGATACACTTTTTTATTTTATTTTATTCACTTTAGACCCATGCAAGACCTGTAATATGTGCTAAAAGCAGTTCAGCTTCATTTTTACATCTCTCAGAAGTACTCAGGATGTTTTTGTTACTGAGCCTTTAAGGCTGATCTGTGTTCTTATTGGCTGCCGTTTGCTGTGCCCCATTCAAAAACATTAACATTAACATAAATGGATGGTGCTAATCTGCTGTAGGGTGAATATGCGAATATGTTGTTAATCACAAAACACATCTAACTCCATTTCATACAATTTTTTTCACTTAGTTTACATATATTGACTATGGGCTGGGCAGTGAGTGGTACAATTTATAACTAACAGTGTTTGCAAATAATGTCTAACTCTAGTTTTCCATGATACAGGCCCTTTAAAACAAAACACATGTACATCAACAAAACAGAAGTTGCAGGATTTATAAAAAAGGCTCTCCAAAATACAAAACTAGTAGCAGTTTTAGCTCCGTAAACTTAAAATGGTTCATATCATGGAAAATGAACTGATTTTTTTTAAATAAACAGTTTAACACTGAGGTTTTCTAAACATAAGATTAATTTCATAGACCTTATGGCCAATATGTGGAAGCTCAACTGCTGAAAATGAACTGTTTTTGCAATGCCTCAAACAATGCATGTACCTATAGTTATTCAGCTTACAGCAGTTTAGGCTTGGACTTCTTTGTGAAAAAGTCACACAGTGACTTTATAATAGAGGTCATTTACATACAACTGTCTTAAATTCACAATTTCTAAAGAAGAGAGACATTAGTAAATGGTCATAGAAAATATTATTGCAATTCATAAGTGTATAAAATGCAAACATTATAGCTGGACTTTAGTGGGGGTAATAAAATACAAGTAAAAGGAAAGATAAGAGCCCTTTAATTATACATGTGAGAAATCGACCAGCCTGATTCATCAGAATGTTTTGCCCTTACATTTACGGCATTTACATTACACATGTTTACGTTCACCTTGGCTGTTATATAAGAGACTGTATTGCCTACATAATTTAAGAGATTAGAAATAACAGAACCTGCCGTGATCTTGTTTTGCTTTTACAAAGTCTCTGCAACCTAATAGAAAATCAAGCTGCTCTTATTCTCTGAGAGGCAGTTTTGTTAGTAGGTCTCTATAATGCAAATAAACTACTACACTTCTGGTAATAAACTGCTGGTTGCCATAGTTATAAAAGTGTTATAAATAGTGTCTTAAATCACTCTGACACCCAAAAGTGTAAAACTGTTACGACCACGAGCCAGTCTGTTCACGCTACATTTAAGTGGGAATTTGCAGCTCTTCCGAAAACCAAAACTGAAAACAGGAGCCGGTTGTTGTCTCCTTTTCTCATTTTAGGAGTTTGGAACGATGTTCAGAATTGTTTGTTCACTTTCCAGGGAAAATAAACAGACTATCATTTTAATAGTGTTTATCAAATGATTAAAAGAGGACAATTTCTTTGTGTTTTTCTTAAGATATATTCATCAATATATGAATGTATAAAGTCAGTGGAATATACTGTGGATTTCCATCTCACTTTAAAAGGGACATCAGTGTGTGAGTGACCGTGCATCAGTGTGTGTGTATGTGTGTTTCTGTGTGTGGGTTCTGTGTTCCTCTTCCAGCCCTGAGTCTGCAGAGAGATGTGAATCCAAGCCAAAGAAAGTTCATGAAAAAAACACTCAGTGGGGAGAAAAAAAAAAAGACTTGAAAGGAAGAAAAAGGGGAATAAGATCAAAAACAACAGGGCGGGGGGGAGAGGGGCGTGTGAAGATATGCACGGCTTCACAAACTGCGAATAGGGCTGCGTGTTAAAAGTGACCCCATAACTCGGTTAAAGGGATACTCCCATGTTTCTAAACAGCCTAAACTCTACCTGCCACCGTCGACCACCACTGACTATAATTTCAACATATCTCTGATACACAGAACTAACAGAATAGCACAAAACTCATAATGGAAGCCAATGGGCACTGAAGAAACTGCCCATTGACTTCTGTTGTAAGTGAGTTCAAATAAAATGGGTTCCTTTCCATTCACTACAGAAATGTTGAAATTGCCTGCAGTGACTGAACATACAGTACACATGTAGCAAAAAAAAAAAAATTACGAAGTTTCTCATAGTCAGCCAGTGGCTGCACTTTGTGCTCTTTTTCTGATGGGTGACTTGAATGGCGCAAGTGTGTTCTATACAATGCCCACTCTGCATATTATGACTCTGAAGCTGTACTTGACAGCAGCTGAGCATCTCTGAAGCTTTAGAGGCATCTATTCTTCCCAGGCATCATTTTCATGTTTCGCAGAATCATAATGTTTCCTGTAGCAAAAGGGATGAGCAGTTTTGCGGCTAACTTTGAACGCCATTGTTCTCCGAAATCCAAGCACTAACACAGCAAAGCATGGTTAGATCATCTGTCACCTAAGATGACAACGCTGCTTCCTGCTGCTCCAGTGACAGGTTTCTGACTTTTTGGTTAAAGGGTAGACGGTACATTTAGAAGGTCACGGGTTTGAGCATATGCTATTCCATTAAAAAGACCTTTATTCCCTAAATATTGCCATTTGTGAGCTTTCATGGAGTCTGATCTGAGGTACACACTTGACAGCCTAGATCAGCATAAAAGGAAAACGTCCATCAACATATGATGTGCCAGTTAATATCATCATGTTCTGTACTATTATTTGGGCCTTTTTCTCACTGTCCCCCAATGGCCTCCATGTTGCCTATTGTCATTTTGCAAATAATGCTGTGTTAATGACTAAGGCAGCTTTGAAGTGCAAATCAGGTGCAGTTTTTGAGAAAAAGGGAGGAATGTTGACCCAACTTGGCTGCATAAATGTGACTTCTGCAGAAAAAAAACATGAAGGTTGTAAAATGGACGTCTTAATTTTAAACCTTTGTCCTGATGGCCCTCCCTGCTTTGCACATTTTAGGGCTTTCTATATTCTCACACATTCACTTCAACCTGGGAAAGGCCTGTTAATTAGCTTATACATTGGGTTATATTGGGTTCACGGAAATGGTCACTTTCACTTCATCTGTGTTAGAATAATTTTCTCTTAAATACGCAGAGCAAGGGGGGTCCAGAATGAGGGTTGAGAGCCACTGCTTAAGAGTTTATCTAACAATTGTTTTGCATCTGATAACTTTGGCCAATAGTTGTTTTTGGCCACAAATATTGTAGAAATAAAAATGTGGGTTAACTGTATGTTTAAAATGTTTTTTTAACCATTAACATCTACTCACATGTGTAGGTGTTATTTAATTATTATTCCATGTACACAACTCCTCTGTGTAACTTTGAAGACTGCTGGGTCTCCGGGCAGGAAGACATGTTTTTTTAATAAAATGGAAACCACTGCAGTATAAGCTAGAAAGGACAGCACTCCAGCTCAAAAGCTCTTTGCTCAGAAAGTCAGTGCTTCTGGAGTAACGTCAAGATGATTGTGCTCACATTACAAAGTAATAAAACATAGTGTACTTTAAAAAATAGCTAATTTAAAAACAAATGTTTTAAACTTTCATTAGTGTGTGATATTTACATAAACAAATCAGTCATAACATTACCTGTAATTTTGTGCACGTCCCTGTCTGGCCACCAAAACTGCTCTGATCTGATAAGGCATGGACTCCATGAGACTTCTGAAAGTGTGCTGTGATATCTGGCACCAAGCAGATCCAAGGTGTGAGGTGGGGCATCAAGGAATCAGTTTGTTCAGCATGTTCCACAGATGCTCAAATAAATTGAGATCTGGGAACTTGGAGGGCAAGAGGCAGTTGCCATTAGGTAATATTGTTGCAATTAATGAGTGTACTTGGTCTGCAGCTTGGTTCAGGTAGGTGGTACATTTAACATAGACATTCATATGAATGCCAGGACCCAAGGTTTCCCAGCAGAACTTTGATCAGAGCATTACACTGTCCCTGCCAGCTGGTCCTCTTTCCATAGTGCATACCTGGTGCCGCCTCTTCCCCAGGTTATCTGTCCACATAAAATAAAATGTGATTCGACAGACTAGGCCACTTTCTTCCGCAGGTCAGTGGTCCAGTTCTGATGCACACTTGCCACTTGTAGGCACTTTCAGCAATGCACAGGTGTCAGCATGGGCACTCTGACTGGGCTGCTGCTATTGTAACAGTTCTGACACTTTTCTATCAAACAGTCTACAGTTTGAACTATGGTGGCTCTTTTGTGGGATTGAACATTCAGGTGCCCAAGGCCTCACTGATGTAGCAGGGTGTGAATCAAACCCCAGTCTGAATTCTACAAAGCAGCTGTGTTACTGGCTATACTAACTGGCTCCCTGCCACCTGTCAATTTATGGGCCATCTGCTTTGCTCTTGCCATGGAATTAAAGCGTGCTCTTGTCGTCAAAAGCAATACAACGTGTGTGTGTGTGTGTGTGTGTGTGTGTGTGTGTGTGTGTGTGCTGTGTAAAAGCTATCTCACAACTGTTTATAGTTTTATGCTCACACTACAGGTGCTACAAAACATGAATAGTGGAGCAGTTTAACAGTTAAGACTCCCAGCATATGTGGCATGACATCACAGACTATGAAGGCAAAAGCACCTGTCCAGCCCACACAGTAAATTCACCTCCGCCTGACGAGATCTACCGCTTCTTTGCACGGTTCAACAGAGACCCTTCACCAAGCTGTCATCTCAGGATATTCCATCATGCGCACTGATGCTGAACTCAAGTGAGGTAAGACAGGCTCTAAGCCACATCAACCCTAACAAAGCCAACAGACCTCATAAGGTTCCTGGACAGGTCCTGAAAGACTATACAGGACAGCTTACAGTGTTCACCAGCCTGCTTAACATCTCTTTGGAACAGGCCACTCTCCAAAACTCCCTCAAGGTCGCTACAATCATCCCTGTCCCGAAACAGGCAGCGGTCAGGTCTCTAAACAACCATCACTCAGTGGCCTTGACCTCCAAAGTTGTGAAGTGCTTTGAGTGTGTAAGTGGCCGCTAGTACAGCCATTAAGGGCTCACCCATGTTACGGGGTCGGAACCATAATTTTTATTCATGTT
>JBBJLR010000029.1:7576637-7599775 GCA_037577145.1 Brachypetersius gabonensis
CACACACACACACACACACACACACACACACACACACACACACACACACACACACACACACACACACACAAAATAGTGAAGTATTACTGTACAATCTATAAAATTGTGTGTTTCTTTATACAATTAACCAATTTCTCATCGCCTCATTCCCCCCTTCAGTCTTCATTGAAATGACTGTGAAAGCAGCATTTTCCCAAAGCAGAGGAGAATAGCAGAAGACAAATATACAGATATTAAGATGAAGGTGGTGCATAAAGTAAAAAAAATAGCAGATAGCAAGCTTTTAAGTAAGTAAATAATTAATCATAAATGTTTTATTCGGTTTCTTCATTGATTACACAGAGATGGGCCCTGAACAATATGAGTGAATCTTATGCAGAATAATTGAACAGTTCTTCATTTCCAGCTTTGTCTAAAATCCAATTGTTGTGATCACTGAATCAAGAGCGCAAGTTTAGAATATTCACAAAGCCGTTATTTTTCCTGCACACATATTTATGAAAAGACATTCCACTTTCTCTGTGACTAACAAAACAAATACATAATAAACTCTTTCAAATAAAGCAGCTCTAAGAATAACCTTTAATTTCTACTGAACACTCCAAAAATGTAGAACGGGGAGCCAAGCATTTTAATAGAATAAATCAAGTTGCTGTTAATTAAATGAACCCATTTTAAAATGTGCTTGATGGATTAGTGCTGAAATAACATAATTACGGCCGAATTAAGTGCTAAATCAGCCAAAGTCAGTCAAGTCAAATCAAGGAGATTCAACTGAGTTTCTCCAAGTCTCCAGGGATTTCCAGCTGAACACAAACCCAAATAAATGAAATCTGCTGTACTTAAAAAAAGAATATAGTACTATAATCATTATGGGTGAGATTTTGAGGGGAAGTGTTTTCAGTCTTGTTGAGTTAATCGCATAGACAGAAGTATTGGGATACACATATTTTCTAGAATTTGGGACAATCTTAATGCTTCAGCATATCAAGACATTTTGGACAACGTCATGCTTCCAACTTTGTGGACACAGTTTGTGAAAGAATCTTTTCTATTCCAGCATGACTGTGCCCCAGTGCACAAAGCAAGGTCCACGTGCCTGAATGAGTTTGGTGTGGAAGAACTTGACCGGCCCACACAGAGCCCTGACCTCAACCCCATTCAACACCTTTGAGATGAGCTGGAAATAAGATTGCAAGCCAGACCTTCTTATCTAACATCAACATATATTATAGCTGCAAAGGGGCAACCAACTACATTTTAAAATCTCTGTATTTCCTCTATAGAGTCTCAGTTGGCGTAAAGGTCAGGCGTCCCAATACTTTTGTCTATATAGTGAATCTTTTCATTTATTTTCACACTGGACATGTAATTCCCTTTGTTTTATCTCTGTGTTCTCTTCCGCCCACCATTCCTTGACTGTAAGCTTTTAAGTTATATTTGGTATGTCGTCTAATTGCCTAGCTTTCTTATTGTTGACCATAAGAGCCCTGTTCCAAAGGACCATTATTTTTAAACTCGCCATCTCTTGCCTGTCATTGTGAAACTGGCCTCTGTCAGTCGCCATGCAAGCACAATTCTCTTCATCAGAGTCTTTCCTGACCTACATACGGCAGTCCAGTGTCTGCTGCAACAGTAGTCCATTCTTGGTCTAGTTTGCAGTTGATAAAAACTGCTGCAGCTGCCAAAACTCCACCTCTGTCAGCATGGAGTTAAATGAACTAAAGCTCTGCACACACATTACACATGTAATATATACCATATCACTGGAAGATAAGTTACAGTGTAGGTTGTGAAAATGTACTCTCCTATGACAGGTAGCGTAGACCAAGGAAATCTGTAACAGGTGTAACATGTAGGTGTTCATAATTTCAATGCAGGAACACTGATACTGATTCAATTTCAGTACTGATACTGTCATTTGTGTTGATCCATTGGTTCTTATGCTTTATCCAAAATTCTCATTTGTAATTTTTTGGTGTTTTCCACAAGCATTTTTCCTTCCGGGGCCATATTTTTGACTTACTTGTATTTATCCATGTTTTTATACATCACTATTTATCGATTTCCCGATCAAATTAAGTACAAATCTTTCATTTTTTGTGTCATAAAAAAGAAGAAAATACGTATTCAACCACATTTACAATCAACCTTTAGTCTGTGACTCTTTATTATGCTAGTGGTTTCTCTTTTCATTGTAGATGCACTTTTAGAAATCTTGAAGGGTTTTCTGTCCAGTACTAAGGGACAAAATTTGGTTTATGGTTTCTCACTTTTATTTGGAAAATGTGTGTTAACAGTTATTTATTGTTATAAATATTTTGGAGGATAGTTGTAGTTTACATAGGAAAGACTAGGTTGTGTTATATGCTGATGTGTAAGGTTATACTGGGATGCAATAAAAGCCATTTAGAAATGTGACTGCTAGTCTGCTTTTGGATTATTTAATTTAGTTTAATTGCTTACATTTTCTTTTGTCCTCTTGATAAACATTGACATAAAAGCACCAAGACCACTGACAATCGCCTTCCTTCTCCCATGTTAACGCGCAGTGTCATTTACGACTAATTACAACAAAAGAGGCCGATTTAAATCAGCACCACGGACAGCGACAGCTCAGTGTCATTCGACAAAAGAGGTACAAGGAAGTTCAGACACTGTCTGTCTGCTTATCGGCTTTGAAGAGAGCTTGAAAAATGACAGGATACAAAGGGAGAAAAAGGACGGTAATGGTGTGAGATATATGACTCTCACTGTAGCGCTTATTTCCTCGCCTCGTTTTGTCTTTTCACACAAATGGCGATTTGCGAAATCAATAACCCAATATGTTCAGTCACAGATAACGGATGATCAGAAGAAAAGCCTAATGATCTCCATCTAACTGTCCAGGAGAATGTGGATAGGAGGAGACAGTCATAAAGCTGGGGGAAAGTGAAGGCAGAGAGAAAAATAAATAAATTAAAAAAATGAAAAAGGTGTCCTCCTGAGAGCACCAATCGTTGTTAAAGTAAGCATAACACAGGAGACAAATGAATGCAATATCTCAGAATGGAATTAGACTTCATATAAAAACACCAGTATGGGACATTTCGAGCTTTCGTGCCAGATGCTACCAGCAGTATGAGACGCACGCTTGTTGTATTGCAGGAGACAAGAGGAGAAAAAAGCAGGAGAAGAAAGCTGGAAAAGCCAATCTTCAGCCTTGGACTCAGCAGAGTGTCAGATTAGTGACAGCTCTCTGACAGTCACGCCACTCTTTGGCTTTGGCTCTGGCATTCTATCTTCTCTTTAAAGCACACAGCCTGAGTGTAAAAGGTTGATGTAGCGTGTCTGTACCATGCCTTTCTTGCAACCTCATCATAGGAGCTGCAGCCTTGTAGCCTTGTAACCCAAATCCAGAGACTAAATGGAGAATCACTGCGGAATTTTCAGGCAATTTCCTCCTTTTATTATGTCTGTAAATGGGGCTTAGGAATCAACGTCATACCGCGCTGCAATATGAGATCGTCCCACAATATTGGCAAGGTTGGTTTGGTTTACAAGCTGATATTCACATGTGCTGCCAGAGCTTAAAGAGATTGCTGTGTTGATGTATTATTAAGATATATTCTGTTTAAAAATTAATCAGTGGGAGTTGTATCTTAACTCCAGAGGGAATCCAGACAACCGCATGTGCATAAAATTAGCCTTATTGGTGCATATTGGTATGGTTTCACACAAACGAATAAACAGTGAGTTGATTAATATGCTAATATGTTGCCTCTTCTTTCATTCCCACACATGGTGTGCTTTAATGGGCCTTTCTTTAGAGCCACCCGAACCCTATACACTGTTCATTAATGAATATTACACACAGTCAGTGGTGTCTTTACTTCACTTACTAGTATATTTTACTCAGACGGCCCAACAAAAAGTCAACGATGCTGAAGATTTTTGCTTGCTAGCTGTTAATTTAGATGTTCCATTCAACCTTAAATAGTGTAGCAGTTACATGCCTCACCTCTGGACGTAAGTGTTGCAGTAATTAAGGTGGAACAAATAAATTTGAACAAGAAGTTGGTGATCATGAAGCCTACTTTAGGCCTTACTCTAAGTATTCTAAGTATTCTAAATCCATACATTACACATCAATCTAGTTTACATTCTGGTGCACTTGCAGAATTTATCTTTACCTGAAAATTAAAGAATTCTCCAAATTATAGTTACCTATAGTGGAAGCTGTTGCCAATAACAGAAAACATCCTGAAATACTGATTTGGTAAATTGGGACCAATTTTAAACAGGAACTCAAAAAACTTTCTGGCACCAAAGATCCAGTTCATGGTGCAGTAAAAACATCATATTTGGGCATAAAAGCTCTTATTCCATGACCTAAGCAATTCTCAATATTGAGAGTAGGAACCCATTAAGATTATGCAAAAAAGACGTCATGTCCACTTAAGACCTGTCCAGGGTCGTTTAGCCCTATGAACACTGGGACAGGCTCCAGCACCCCAACAAACCTGATTAGGACCTGATAATAGACAGATAGGCAGATGGATGTCTAGTTAAAGACCACATTTTGTGTTACTTTCAATGCAATCTGTGTTAACATTCCTGACACATGGTCATTTTAACACATACACATAATTTATGTGCATAATAAATGCACAAAAATGAAGAAGCAATGCCTGTATTTGTTTTATATGCAGAATCTAACATGGGCAGGGCAGAATATCCTATGAGCACGTTAATGATATTAGCACTTCTTCCGCAGGTGTGTAACACTGTTGAATTACCATCTGAGTTATAGTGTTTCAGATCTTGTACTGTAAAATCTGATATCAACAAATAAAAATGGTGTAAAACAGTCTAAAACCTGTTTGCTCTGTTACACGCTTGCTGTTTTCTGTCATTTCACTCACGGCGCCGTCACTTGGCTGTTCTCCGGACCAACATCCCTCTGTGGGTTTTCCCCACCCACTTGTGGGCGGAGACGATCCTGAACGTTCTCCCGGATTCAAAGATCTTGTGGTTATTCTGTTTGTTTGTAAAACCTAAAATAAAAGAAATGTGGGCATTTTTTCTTCTTAATGGGCATTTGCATATGACATCATATATAAAAGCCCATTTATTATTACAACTTTTTAAAATTACAATAACTTTGGTTCCATGTGACATAGGAACACAAAACAAAGCTCAACAAGACGCCCGACACCTCTAGCATCAACATTTACTATTTACCATTTGCTGGGCACAAACCCATGCCACTTGTGTTCTAAGGGTTAACAATGCAAGTGATATTCCTCCCATTCCTATAAGAAGGTGCCTTAAAAACTACAGGCGTCATTTTTATAACTTTGGAACCCCAGGATACTTTCCGGAAGTTGGAACTGTTGAGCTGGAACATGTTCTCATCTCTGTCTGTAGGATACAGGTCTGATGAACTGTGGTTTGGTCCTCTCTAAGCATATTTATATCTCCAGACTGGAGAGGGGGGCAAATAATTAGGCAATTTTGTCTCCCAGAGACTTTTCCCTTCACCGGCCTCTAACTGCCATGGAGAAATGTGATATTAACTGTCTAATATTTGTCGCTCAACACATACCCTCTCCCCACTGACAGCAAAACAAATAGAACAGCATTTTTAATGTAGGGACACGACATGGCCTGCAGAGATTTTAAAGCACTTGCCAGGCCTATTATTACTGCCTCAGGATTGTGGCTTAATGAGTTGTCGACTCTTGTGATAAGGTTTCACTTAACTGTGTCTTTTGAACACAAGCGCGAGCAGTGTGTAGACTCATTACAGCCAACCACACTTCTAGAGTTTCAAGCCTGAATGAATTACCCTAAGGCTTTCTCATCATTATACGCTCTTCTAATGCAACCAGCCCACACCGGTTACAATTCCATTACATTTCTATTTTCTAAAAAAAAAAAAAGGACGTGCCGAGGTTTATGCAGAATGTAGTATATGCAACATAACGCAAGACTGTAATTGATAATTGGCTACACGATGACTAATCAGCCACGGATGACTACCTGTTCTTTAAATTCCCTTCTAGCCTTTGTATTAATTTGCAACTAAATGGAAACTGTCCACTCACTGGAATCACTAATGATCTCTCTGTCTAGTCCTTACTGTCTCTCTTCTTTCATCGTTATCGTTCTCTCTCTCTCTCTCCCTCTCTCTCTCTCTCTCTCTAGTCCTTACGTTCTCTCTCTCTTTCATCGTTCTCTTTCTCTCTCTCTCTCTCTCTCTAGTCCTTACGTTCTCTCTCTCTCTTTCATTGTTCTCTTTCTCTGTCTCTCGCTCTAGTCCTTACGTTCTCTCTCTCTTTCATCGTTCTCTCTCTCTCTCTCTCTCTTTCATCGTTCTCTCTCTCTCTTTCTTTCTTTCTCTTTCATCGTTTTCTCTCTCTCTCTCTCTCTCTCTCTCTTCCTCTCTTGCTTTCTGCACCATCCTAGCTTTCTCTTAGTCTCTTTTGTTCTCTCTCTTTCTTATCCTACTTTCTCTTTGCCTCCCGCTGTCTCTCTCTTTCTTTCTCACTTTCTCTCTCACACACACACACACGTGTGTAAACATTTTCCAGTCAGAGTCATGGTTCTGGCTTGTTTCCAGTGTTGAAAGTGTGGAGGCGGCTGCTGGGTAAAGACCTTGCGATTTGATTCCTGTGCAGAGCCGTCGGAATACTAATCACACACACACACCTCGCAGCCACGCGCCGCCAGGTCCTGCCACCAGGCCCCAATGCCAAGCCCCGCCAGGGAGAGAGCCCACAGAGGCGGTGGGCCTGTGTGAGAGCGCCCTCTACGGCCCGTGTTCTTCAGAATCTTTACGCCTTTACCTACACACACTGTCCTCCTGCCTCTAACTGTGAGCACCAAATTCCAGTTTCAGGAATGAAAAAAGCAGCACAAATGCAGTAAGCAGGAACAGAGGGAGCAAGGAAAACAGGAAAAAGAAGGAAAAAGAAGATGGTAATTATGATGATGGTGATGATGATGATGATGATGATGATGATGTTGGTGATGGTGAAGAAGGAGCAAAAAACAAAGATATGAAACAAGAAAATTATATAGGTTAATATAATATGGAAATATATATGGGAAATGCAACAATGGAAAATAAGAAGGAGAAGGAGAAGGAGAAGAAGAAGAAGAAGAAGAAGATGGAAGGACAGAGGAGGAGCAGTGCAGCAGGCCAGCTGTTGTGCTGATGGCATCTGGTGGAGGTGGAACACCTGTCCCACACTCCCCACCCCATCTACACCCTCACCTCCCGGCTTCTCCACAGCGACAGATGGAGTACAAAGATTCTGATCCATCCCCCCAGACCCCAGGCTGTCCTTCTCAGGGCCGGGAGAGGCCTCATGCCTAGGGAACACGTGGGTCAGGACCAGTCTGCTCACCCTCACTCTCCACAGAAGTACAGGTCAACTGCTTACAGACAGGCACTTCACTGGCAGCACCTGACACACACACGTACACGCACATATTACTGTCCCCCAGTGGTCACTGTTGGAAATGCAGACACTCCGTTCTATTACTTGTTCTGCACCAACTTCATAGTTTCTGATAACAGGGATGAAAACTTCTGGGTCTATGTCCCATGCCCCGCCCTCCCACTTTAAAAATGCTTCCAACGGCCCTGCCCACAATTATCATGATCTTCAAGATTCTTCAAGATTCAAGATTCATTTTTTGTCACATACATGTGGTAAAACGTGGCCCTGAAACATCTGTGAAACTGTCCAGTACAGTTACAATTAATTGAAGAGGAACGTAAAGGCTAGAACTGAGTAATAAACACATGCAGAAAAATCTATTCAAATAAACAAGTGTAATAATAAGTGTAAACATTTACATCTATAGAACAGAGTATGTACTGTATAGTGCAGTCTCCTAGTTGCTGTTTATAAGTAACAGACAAAAGATTACATACAGTGAGTTACATACAGTCTGTGTTTTAATGGAGTTGTGGTGTCATGTCTTGGTGAATCGTCTTATGGTCTGAAGACAGAAGCTTCTTCTGAGCCTCTCTGATTTGTATATAATACTCGTGAAGTGCTTGCCTGATTTCAGCAGGTCAAACAGACAGCTTCTGTGTGGGATGAGTCACTGAAGATCCTGGTTGCTCTGGTCCTGCATCTCCTGGTATAAACATCCTGCAGAGACAGTAGAGCTGATCCTGCCCGGCTCTCTCTCTGTAGTCCTTTAACGTCCTGCACAGATCTGTTCCCAAACCAGGGGGTGATGCTCTGACTCAGGACACATTCTACAGCACCAGAGTAAAAAGCTAATGATTGAAAGATTTAGTCATTCAATTCCAAACTCATTATGGTTTGTCGTTTTTCACATAAAAGCTGCCTGGGGGTCTAATTTTGGCCAGAATGTTTTTGTAATGTTCCAAAATGAATGTTGAATGAGCGCTTTCAGGTCAATGCACCACAAAGCACCTGCTCAGTAGAATGAAATCTTTTCCTTGAATGTCCAAGTATTTATTTAAACTTCCAAATGTTAAACGTACACAGGCATCATTTATGGTCTGGACGCAGAGGACACGTCCCCCCACTTTTAGATGATGAGCATTTTGTTCTGAATACTCTTTGGAAGCAGGAAACTAGGAAATTGAAAATGTGTTCTATAGTCTCTTGGGAATTTTGTGTTTGTGTTATAGCTGGGAAGCTGATTGAGTAGTTGGTGTGCTGAATGACTCATGGACCCAAGGTTAATAGGGTCAAGGGACTTATTGACCTGCACACTATAAACATAGACACATCTTAGGGTGGTTTAATGATTTTTTACCTGTTAATTTATTGCACTTACAAGTAACCCCATGGCCCCGGCATCCTTACTGTGACTGTCCATCTAGACAAATAAGACAATTAAAAAATTAATCAGCAATTAAGGGATCTGTGACTATGTTCTTCTAAACAGGAGTTAATAAGTAAACAAGGTAACAACTCGCAAGGATTCCTACCTCTGGCTTCTGTCACTGCAGATTTAAAGCCGGTCTGTTCTAGTCGTTCTGTGTGTTGGGGCTCATTTCCATCAAGCCTGAGTTAGGTCAAAGACTATTTTCTCCTACAACAGTTCCAAACGCCCATCTTTTCTCCTTACATCCACCATTACTGCTCCCTCCAGACTCATAATGGGACATTACCAATTCCCTGCTGTCTCGTATAGCAGGAATAATACAGTCTTGACCGCAACTACTTCTGCCACCACATGTTTTATTCCATTATAACTGCTGCTCGTTTGCAACCAAAAAACAGCATGGAGCACTATTTGATGAAAGAAGATGCACTGAGTTACCCGTTTATTAGACACACCAACCCTGTACCCACATTCACTGGCCAATTTATCAGATACACTTCTCAATTACCCTCTCTATGCTCCGCCCACAAATCCATGTACTATCCTGAGATTTGAGTAATGAGAAATTACAGCCCACATGCAATATTCACACTAAAACAATATACCGTTTGCAGCCACTACATAACATTGATTTCTAGTTAAATATTTTAGATTGCAATGTATGCATTAAAAATCAAGCCAGATGGAAATTTGCACAGTGTTAAAGCTAAAGCTCTGTCTAGCAGAGTGACCTTTCCAGTGGCTAACCGTGACTGTTAAACCTGGGCTTTTAGTTCAACTATAAATGTTAAAAGCTATTTTAATCAAACACATTTATTGCAAAATACTACTACTGGTGGCCTAGTGGGTAGGATAGTTGCCTCTGGACCAAGAGGTCATGGGTTCGATTCCTACTTTCAGCACCACCACTGGGTTCCTGAGCAAAACCCTTAACCCCAGGTGGCTCCAGGGAGACTGTCCCCTGTAGTTAGGGAAGTTGCTTTGGATAGAAGCGTCTGGTAAACGTAAATGTTTAGAAATAACATGTTAGAATCAGAATTAGTTGTGCCCTAATATACGATCAGGTCTTCCATTCAAAAATCAATCAAACAAACACCTATAAACCAACACTAATGGCTATTTTACAAGCCTTTTAACCATTTGCACAAGGATGCAAGATAAAGAATGAAGATTTCTAAGTTATTTTGGACCATTTTTGTTTTCTGTTCATTTCATCATAAAATTCTTTGGCACATTGCTAATGGCCACAGTGCTGCCGCTGTTTCCATTTCTAACAGCTGACTCAAATCTGGTTAGACTGCGGCTTGTCTTCACAGTTCACAGGATCTAGAACTTCCACAGGGCTATTTTTAAAACACAAAATTGGTGCCACTTATTGTAAATCTAATTATGTCTACGAAGTTACCTACAAGTTATCAAGTTTTAGTTTTTAATCGTTTCACTTAAACTTTCATTTTGATTGTGGGAAAGTTACCCTGCTTTAAATGTTCCTGCAATGTTTAGAAATCTCCCAAATGTCTAATGTCTTTTTTTAAATAATATTTTTTAAGGAATATTCCTGTAAACAAAACATACATACATGTATAACATACACGTATACACCTTTGCACATATATATGTTCCCATGTGAATATATGTAGGGGTTAAGAGGGCATTTGACTGATGCTCTTATCCAGAGAGACTTACAATCATTAGTTACAGGACAGTCCTCCTGGAGACACTGAGGGTTAAGTGTTTTGCTCAAGGACACAATGGTAGAAACTGGGGGTCGGAGCCTGCACCTTTGTGGTCATCGAGTTCACAAGCAAGTGTGTTCCCCACCGGGCTACTACCACATGTGAGTATGCACTGTGACCGATGGCCTGGGGAAAGCCCATCACCCACAGGCTGGGAGGCCCAAACACACACCCAGAAGCACACGGAGATGTTATTGAACTTAAAGACATTACAGCTCTAAGAAGCTCTACAGCTCTCCTTCTCGTTCTCGCCACCCTTTCCTTAGCCAGTCCTTTCTTGTCTGATTATTTTAGTGCTTGTTTGTTTCTCCCTGACCTTTCTTTCTAGTCTCTTTCCATTCTCGTCTGGACTCCTTCTCCTCTCTCTACTGGAGAGCCTCTGTTTTTAAAGAGTCCGTTCACCTGGTGCTTATCAAGGGAGGAGTCAGATGCTCAGTTCTGGGTCTGTGAGGGTGCTCCACCTATCCTTGCCACAATATATATATATATATATATCATATTATACTAGCACTAACATAACATTAAGACAATTTTCCATCATTGTTTTTTGAGAGGGTAAGCTCCTAACATTTACAGAATCTTAACATTAAACTGTGTGTATAATTTAAAAAAAAACAACCATGATCTCAGTGGCTATTAAACCATGGCTGTGTCCCAAACTGAAGGCAGTTGTCTGCTATGGTGCACTTGTTGTCAGTGCAGTGAAGGAAATCCTTAGCCATGTCTCAGCCAGCTCTTTGTGTTCAAACGCAATCAAGGCAAGAACTTCATTACGCAATGCAAAACGTGCCTGTTCATTTGTCCTGGACACTTTGAGTTGGTTGGTTTAAGTTTCGTATGTGTCATTTAGTGCGTCTGCTTTAGTAGCTTTCATTTGCAATATAGATAGTTTGTCAGTAAAAAAAAATGGATCATATAATTCACAACTTATGCCACTTATACTGGAAAATGTTTCATGGGGTGGTCTGAATAAAGCTTGCCCATTGAAAGGTCTTAATTAATATTTGGACTAAAAGTTGATTAAAAACACCTAGTGCTGGATTGGATTTATGACTTCTTGTCCTTTTTAAAAATTAAGTAAAAGTAACTAAGTACATTTTAAATGAAGTCAAATTTTAGACGGGTACTTCTACTTTTACTTGAGAAGATACTTTTATTTAATTGAAGTTTTCAGTACCTCTGCTTAGAAGGCAGTACTATGATGATGGCACCTACAGCCGAATTGGGTTTGAGACACGACTGACTGCTTTCCTGCCTCAGAAAACTGCCTGAATAAGCCACATTTGTAGGGTTTGACACACAGCCCATGCCTTCTTCTATTAAGTGGACAGGAAAACCACCATTAGTCAGTCTTTGTCATACATGCATGTGAATTCTTTCTGACCGGCAGTTATTATGAGATTCGAGGTTCTCATTAGGTCAAACGGGATTTTTGCCAGTTCTTAATAAGGCTTGTTAAACCTGGCAACAGTTGCTATGAAAGAACACTTTTGTGGGCTAGAATCAGTAACTGTATACTTACGAAAACGCTCCTATATGCAGTTCATGAGGAGTGTGCCTGCCGGAGGCTCTCAATGATTGAGTGACCAGCAGCCTCAGCAGTAGGCCTGCATCTCCACAGCAACACTATACCACACCGCAAGGCACTCCTGGAGGACCATAACCGTCATTTCACTCCAGGAGTCCTGGGGACAGTGGGAGATCAGGCCTATAAGTTCACAAAAGCTAGAATTATTCTGGTGAGTTATGAACCATATGGCAGGTCATGGTCACTTCGCGATATAAACCTTGTAAACATGGTTTAGGAAGAAAAGCTGAATGGGTTAATCCAAGCTTAAATAATTTATATTTATTAAGAGTGATTAAACGAATAAAATATTTATTATGTAAAAGTCTTTTTGGTATTCTAATCTCCTTATAGAGCACTTTAATGATTGTTTGTTAAAGAAGTGGTAAATAAATCAACAGCACTGTTTATTATGATTATTATTATTATGATTATTATTATTATTATTATGATTATTATTATTGTTATTATTAAATAAATCTAGACACAATGAGTCATTACTTTCTTTTGAAAGGTTGCATATATGTAAATTTGTTCATTCAGGTCAGTATAGCTGGGAAAAAATATGATCACCATTTTGTTGTTTTCTATTTGTTTTTTGTTGACAAAATTGACAATATCAGCTGGTCTTTAGGCTGTGTAAAAAAACATAATGCATGAACCAATGTAGTCCAGAAACAGGCCAAAAAAACCTTTCCCATTCACTTTTCTTCACATGTTAGAAATTAGTTCTGACACTAATGATTTTTAGACTGTGGAACTGTTTTCAGAGTTTGCATTTACGTCAAATGCAAAAACAATTAGGTTTTCCAAGATATGGGACCTTTAATTAAACAATGTAGATTAATGTAAAAACAGAGTGTTCTGAAATATCATCAAAGAATGTGCCACAGAGAGTGATATCTGACCTAAAGGACTGAGGGGTCTGTGAGATTTCTCCTTTAAAGACATCTGAAGCCGAATGCCCGTAGTCCATCCACTCCTTCAGCAGTTAACTTTTCTCAGTGGCAACTGTGCCATTCCCATGAAAAAGAGGAGGAGGAAAATGATCCTATTAAGTCTTAAAGGTGCACTGTTTTGTTTTGTTTTTGTGGGGGGGTGGTGGGCTGGTTCATCTTCCACCTCCCCTTTCCCCTTTGAATGGTGTGTCTGGGGATGCTCCATCGTCACTGAGTGTATAATCAGTCCATGGAGACATGTTTGGACAAATAACTGAACTGTTATCACTCATGACTTAATTACACACACAGGGAGCCACTCCACAGAAACAGAGCGAGTCAGAGAGAGAGAGAGAGAGAAAGAGGGATTACATCATTACATTAAAGGGTTAACACACTTTACAGTGAGATTTGGATTTACAGCGTTAATAAATGTTTTCATGCAAGCTTAATACATCAGCTCCTGTTGTATGCAAATGTTTAGACACCCCTGGTCAAGCTTCATGTACGGTTGAATTTCTTCCTGAAAAAGTAAGTCAACGTAATGTATAGACAGCTTATATATTTTGAACATTATTTTTTTAACATAGTTTAACATATTGAGGAAAACATAAAACATACAATAAAACAGCATTACATCTAATGATTTGTTAAAGTCAGCAGTTACGCAGTGATTGTGTATGAAAATGTGCAGAAGTGTGTTCTTTGTAGTGGATGTGTGATAATAAACACATAAAATTTATGACTGTAAATGCATTAAAACAATACTACTATGCTAAGACTTTCAGATTAGTATGAAACATGTATAAAAAAGGACAGAGCTACAGACAACCCCATTATAAACAACTGGGAAAGCTGTGGAACTGTGGGAATGAAGTAACTGTAGTTATACACACACACACACACCTGCACACACAGTTTGTGTGATCCCACAGAGACTTTATGTTCACATGACCCGAAGGTCACAAGTCCAGGGTACTATAGAGTAATGGAGCTTCATCCAGTAACTTTGAGATGAGCTGGAATTATGTTTGTAATCCAAAATCAGTGCCTGACCTCACTAAGCTCAACCATGTTCTAGCATCTTGTGTAAAGCATTTTCAGAAGAGTAGAGTTGCCATGAGTGAATGGCAAACTCCCTAATAATATTCCTTGATTTCAGATATTTAGAACCTTTAGGAGATACAGTCTAATGCAATGCAAATGTTTGGGTTCCACTGTTTAATTGCAATGTTTAGTTGATTTTCTTATTTGTGAAAATAGTTGGTCACACTAGTTTGTGCTTTCCCTCATCAAGAACTCATTGACTAATTAACAAGCTCCTTGTAGGCCTGGGGGGTGCAGAACACAAAACTAGGATTGGAACAGCGAACTGCTGGATTGGCTCTTATTATATTAAATTTATGATTTTAGTAAATATATGAAAAATGTATTGCAGTATAAGAATAACGTCTTTTTGGTCAATTTTGATACTGAAACTCATCCTATTGGTTCCAAGTAGCCTAATGTAAACATTATCAGTTAAGTGAACAATTAATGTGATTTTGCTATTAAATAGTATTACAAAGCAACAGCAATCCAGTCTGGATATATTATGACACCTGTTGAATGGGGCTGTGAGTGAAAAAAAAAAAAGACCTCAGCGCTCATCCTCAGTGACAGGAAAGTGTTTGCAGGGGTCCAACAGTTTTAGACAGTGATTCTATGTATGTATCGGAGGAAGGGGGGGTAGAGTTGTTGTGTTAGCATGACGCTAATCAGCTGCTGGTAGCGCAGGGCCAAGCGGGCGGTCTCTGCTTGGTGCCGTGGCACCCTGGGTGTGTGGCGTTGGGTTTGAAGTTTAATGATGCCAGCTGCCGGCTCCGCCAGCCTGCGGGCACTAACGAGCTGGCAGTGCCAGAGGAGCAGGAGCGGGGCACCTGGATGCCGGGCACGCGCTGCAGGGACGGAGTGTGGGGCGGGGCCGCAGAGGGGGGCATAAGGCACAGAGGGCCAGAGACGTTCTTTGAAGAGCCCCCTCCCCGCCCGATAACCATTTCCATATTTCATTACACACTGCTGAGCGACAGGCCCCTGCCAGATGTTCTATTTTCAGCTATTTAAATTTTGACCTGCTTTCTGCACACCACTGTGCATGAAAACGGAAGGGGGGTGAGGATTGGAGGGATTTCAATCAACAACTGCACAGATGCTGAGGAAGATAAGAAGGTGTGTGTGTCTGGCTGTGTGTGTGTGTGTGTGTGTGTGTGTGTCTGTTTGCTGTGTTGTTTCTCTGTCGATTGTTCTGTCTGGCTGAGGAAAAGGTTCAGAGAGCAAAGTAAGATTTTAACCCTCTTTAGCTCCCTCAGTCTGTTCACGGCTCACTGGTGCTGCAGCAGCCAACAGCAGGGCTGTCAGAAAAACAACTGCAATGCAAATCCAACTCTTCACTTTACATAAGCACATAAACACATCTCAACACGGAGTCCGTCTACAACCACATGCGCACAGCAGTGTCAGTGATACGTCCAAACGCCTGCACCAGTGTGTGTTCTTCGACCCTTTCTAGAGCCACTCTGACATCATCTCTCTCTTTTGTCTCCAGGCTGCTGCACTGCATCTCCCAACAGCTATTAATATGGAGCTGGTACTGAGACCACATACCAGCCGATATTTCACACCAAACTACTGGGACACGGCTGACCTTTTGCTGAGTGAGTGCTTCAGAGTGTATGGGGAGAGGGGGAGAGGGAGATAGAGAGAGAGAGAGAGAGAGAGAGAGAGAGAGAGAGAGAGAGACAGAGAGAGAGACAGAGAGAGAAAGAGAGAGGAAGAGAGAGATTATGTCCATATTAAAAAAAAAACGATTCTTTGCAAAATAAAAACTCAGTTTGATCCTAATTCAAATAGGATCTGATCCAGTGATTTTGGTATGAAAAAAATAAACTATGAATACACTTTGGAAGACTACCATATTTACGTGATTGGATGAAACAATAAAAACAGTTCTTTTATTTCTTTTAACCAGAACATAAGCACACACTTTTTCCCCAGTCTTCTCACTAGTTTAGTCATTTCCAGATCCTACCACTAGGTAGGGCTCCAAGTGCTGGGAGGGTAAAGGCTAACATCACATGAACACTTAAAGAAACATCACATCTTTTCACATTTCCACCAACGCAGTATAAATGGACAGCTCAACACGCTTGAAGGAGAATACTAACTGCCAATTCTGTTGCAACAAGTTAACAGATGCTCGCTGTGGGTTGCATCACAGTGAGTGATGGTGAGGGGTGCCTCCCAGGAGCCCAGAAACACATACCTTAATGAATACTACAGACAAGTGTTCCTGATTATACCTGATGTCGTACTGTCAAATACACCACCTCAGGAGTTACTCTCACTAACATGACAAATAATGGGCAAATTTTAAAAACACTTTACTATTAAATATTCATACTGATCATCCTAAAGATTAACTACATTTTAAATGGATTTAAAAGCTATTCTTTACCATCAACAAGTAGCAGAAAAAAGTATCAAGACTGAGCAGTGAAAGCAGATGTATAAACTTCATAGGGAAAACACTGCTGATACAACCTGACCCATCATAAGTGGTTATACTACTTATAAGCACTGAGGATACATTCCATTGTGTGCCATCAAACACTTATTCAATTTCAATATGCTATACACTTCAAATTACAATTACTACATTTAAACAAATATCAGAATCAGATTCCCTCTCAACAGTGCTATTCACATTAGAATTCTAACATAATTGACCTCTTTATTAATTTCACTAACATTTAAATAAAACAGCTCACCAGCTGCGTTAACATGAGACTCTTATCGCCGTTAATCTATTCACAAAGTTGGGTTGGGAGCTGGGTCTATACTACGCAAGGTATGATGACTTTCACCTTGATATTTTAGCGTGGATGTATTTTAGCGCAGACATGGACGTTACTAGGATGGAAAGACAAAAGGGGCTTAGTCTTAGCCTTAGCCCCCAGGGTTGTAGGAAGGAATTAGCGTGTATAGACAGCTGAAAACATTTCACCATACCTTTTCTTTCACTTAAGGAAACAAGTAAAGTTAAGCAGTGAACAGTTATGGACACTTACAGTATTGTTCTGTTGAACTGAGTACAAATGGCACTATCAGGGAAATATTACTAAACGGGCTCCAGTTGCTACTCACTAACAAGCAGCGCCGTGTAGCTTCACCTGGGTCCTAATGCCCGTCTGCTACCTACAGCAGCTCCAACAGCCAGTACATCATTTTAATTCAATAATGATAGCTAGACTTATTATTTTCAATTTCAGTTCATAGTCTTGTTTCTATTTGTAAAGTGTGTATCTGCGCACAGTAATATCTTGTATGAAATGTTTGGATATAAAAATGGTAATAATAATGACTATATATATCTATCTATATAGATAGATAGATAGATAGATACTGTTGATAGATAGATAGATAGATAGATAGATAGATAGATAGATAGTTTAATACTGACATGCTAAAGCAGCTAAAACAGCTTTACATAAATGATTGGGACAAAATGTTTGCCATTCTGTGTGGACAATGCCATATACTTTTTCCATCAATGACCTTGACTGTTTATATGCAAGGTAAAGACAACGTAGTATAAATGTCTTCATTTCATGCAGAATTTTATGTGCAAAATGTGAAATATGATTATGTTTTATAGAAAATGGATAGAATGTTTGTATACACTGTGTCCATACAGATAAAATGAGAAAGCATGCGAGAGAAAGATAAAGAAAGAGAGAAAGAGAGAGCGAGAGCGCACGACTATATGCTGTCAACACTGAAACCCATCTATCACTCTAACCCAATCATCTGCAAGCACTGGCTGCTGCATAACCCAATCATTTGCAAGCGTGCTCTGCTCATAATCCAATCAGAACAGCGCATCCCCAGAAGGCTCCCAGCTCCACCTGTCAGCACCGCTGAGCGTGTGCCAAGCAAGACAATGGCCAAAAGGTTATCTCAGGCTGCTTTCATGTTGACAAGTAAGATAAGACCATGTGCAGGTGAAGATTCAGCCCTTCATCATTCCTCCGCATGATTTTCCTCTTTTCCTTCCAACCAGCACATTAGAACACACTCAGACTGAGTGATGTAATAGCTCAGCTTTAAAGCTGTGTGAGTGTTGGTGTCTAAGATGTTATTGACAACAAAACTGAATGTACAAAATAATTTCATCAACAAATACATTTCAAATGCACTCTTAGAGGGTTCATTATTTCCATTTTTATTTATAACCTTTTTCTGTTCATTTGACTGTTTTCCAATCCTCATGAAATGTGGTGTTCTTGTATTACCATAAGGAGGTTTGTGGGTTTGTTCTTTGGAATAAGACACAAAGCACTTTTTGGGGATTAGCTCAACAACGCCAACTCATTAGGTAAAATAAAGTAAAGTGGCTCCTATAGTAACACATGAACGCACCACAGCACACAGTGTGAAATTCATTCTCTGCATGTAAACCATTCACCAAGTGCCCGGGAAGCCGTGTGTGGGGATGGTACCTTGCTCTAGTGTTCCTCGGTGGAGCCACTGAAAGTGCAGGGGCAACTCCCTACCTACCTACGGCTGCCCCCACTGGCTCTTTTGTGGAGTAGCGACACCTAGCAAATGACGTCAGTGAAAACATCAACCTCTTTACTAGCCCATTTCTTGTGACGGTTCATCGTTCATAGTATTTGACACCCCCTTTGACACCACATTCTTTGGAAACATGCCAAATGAAGGAAATTCATTTACAACTGACAAATTTAAATTCTCTCATTATCTAAAATTCTGGTATGTTCACATTTGGCTATCTGGTCTATCTTAAAAACATTTTTTATTTTTAAGTCTTTACACACCATTCATAATTCCCCCTATCCACTGTTTATGTGGTTAGATCTTTCACATGATCCCTACTTGGAAAATTTTACACATTCTGCTTGGACCCCGCTGATCGCCATTTATCTCTGAACTTCTGCCACGACCATGTTACACAACACAAAGTGATATGTTTCAAAAAGGTTTTCCACGTTATCTGTCTCATAAAGGGTTCTTGGTTTGAACGGTTCAACAAACAACGTCAATACAGAACCTTTACATAGCACTGCACTAAAGAATCAGTTTTGGCACCTTAATAATGACAATGGTTCCCAGCCAGACTAGTAAACCTTTAATGCACAAAACTGTTCCATGCCCCTCATCTTGAAACTTTTCTCTGTTTATTATGCAACTCTTACCAAATGAATGCAGATTAAATGGAAAAAAAAACAAGAGTTATGGATTCATAGCCTGTGCGTCTGTGTGGATGAAACTGCTGGCAGAGAAATCAAGATCTTTAAGCCTTGATCTTCCAGTCATGCTGGGGTGTAGGAGTTTGGCTGAGAATGAATAATCATTGGTTCTTTATTAACACCAAGCCTTAAAGTCTTAAACACTAAGATGGAACAAAACATGAGAAATATGAGACTGTAGAATAGCTCAAAACTTTCCAAACAGCCAATATTTGCCCATCCACTCACTTTTGTGGGAGCTCTGTCTCTCTCTCTCGCTCTATTATGAGACATGGGATAATCCAAAGTAAACACTAGGGCTTCAAACTCAGGAACCCTCAGAGTGCTGATAATCTGATCAAAGCCATTTAATATGCACTTAGGAACCTTCTTAGGATGAACAAACTTTTTTAAAGACTATAGAGCATACCTGAAGTTTGAAAAGAAGGATTGCTACACTTCACAAAAGGTAGACATAGAGGAACCTGGATTTCTCTGTGGACACCAGATGGTTGGATGGAAGTGTCAGTATGAGTCTGTTGGGGGAGAATGAGATGTACAGTGCAGATGGTGCAAATATCTAGTTAACACCTGACTTTATACTGTATATATGTCCTGCCCTAAGCTGTAAATATACACTAACTCAGTGTGGATCTATGCTGTTAACTGTCTCTGTGCAATAAGTGAAAATAACCATTTTTGTCATATGTGAACACACCACAGTACGAAATTCCACCTCTGCATTTAACCTATTCACTAAGCGCAGCAGGGGGCAGCCAGGAAAACGGCGTCCGGGGAGCAGTGTGTGGGGACGGTACCTTGCTCAGGGTACCTCAGAGGTGCCTAGCGGTCTTGGAAATCGAACCCGCTACTTCCTGATCACAGGGCAAATGCTCTAACCACTAGGCTACCAGCTGTTGCAACAATATATATATCTTGCAATATTATATATGCTGGAAGGTTTACATCCTCATACTGGAATCTTGTGCAATATACATGTATGGGGGAATATTATTCATTCTATAAAGCTTACATACACTTTTCACTTGTATGTTACACTTCTGTATGGTCTCTTTATTGTATTGTTTTGGATTCGCATCCCATTCACACTACTGTCTAATTGCTATATTGTGTATTAATTCAGTTTTACATGCCATTCACACTACTGTTACATTGTTAGACTGACTATGTATTGATATATTGTATTGTTTCTGTCACCCGGCACTTTGCTCAATGCTGTAACTGTCTCCTATCCTATAATCATACTTATGGTGCAATACTACTCTTTCTGGAAGGTTTACATAGTACCCACACTATACTGTTACATACACAGCTGATACAGTTGTTGTGTCTATTTATTGTGTTGTCTATTGTCTCTGTTGAAACCTGCACCGTAATCAATGGAGAAGCGTTTCATCACACCATGTGTTCATAGCTACAGGTGACAAAAGAGTAACCCTGAATGTTGAAATCTTTGCTTCTTTGGTTCTGTTCTCAAACTGAATATGAAATAGGTCTGAAGAGCAAACATTAATTTAATTTTTAGCCTTTATCAAGGCCCTTCCCCAAACTGTTGCATCAAAGTTGCAAACCTCTGTTCATTAGAATGTCTTTGTATGCTGTAGCACTAAAATTTCCCTTCACTGGAACTGGGGCCTGAAAATATGAAAATAGCCCCAGAGTTTTAGCATTGGTCTGGTAAACCCAGATTTGTCTGACAAATTGCTAGATGGTGAAGCATGATTCATCACTTCTGAGAAGTTTCTTCTGCTCCAGAGTCCAATAACAGTGTGTTCTATACCATTCTGTTCTATGCCACATAATTTCTCATGGAGGCTTGGGTACAGCTGCTCAACTATGGAAACTCGTTCCATGAGGCTCCTCACAAACAGTTTGTCTGCTGATGTTGCCTCCACCGACAGTTTGGAAACCCTTTAGGGAGCAAGATTTATAGTGTGATTTTGGGGGTTTGGAGGTGCTATATTTATCCATTGGTGTCAACAATATGGTAACACTTTTGTTCACTTTATGGAGTATTACACTGGGCTCGGGATAGATGTCTTATTGAATCATTTTCCTGCATTTTTGGTTTTTTTGTTTGCCAGTTTTGGTATCAACAACTGTCTTCTTCTCTTTAATTAATACATTACTTTCTAAAACCTTCAAAGCATTTCCCAACGGCACAGTAACTGAACTTACAGCTGGTCTGGGCAGCTCTAGCCGGGCAGAAAGTGTCACTGAGCTCAGTAGAACAATTTCCAATGCTTGTTCATAGACATGGCGCCTGTTATGTGCCCACAAATCATAAGGGGTAGCCACATACTTTGGGATTTACAGTTTTTTTATATATATAATCTCATGATTTGGGGATCATAAGAAATGAAAAATTAACCAAATAAAATTGTCTTGGTTGTAAATCCTCTGCAACTGATGACTAGCTGAGAGCTGCTCCATCACCACCACACTCCTAACAATACTGTGCCAGGTCTGAAATGAAGCCACTTTCAGGCATTTGCCTTTTGTGTTTTCATATGAGAGTGAAATGTTTGGATGACTGAGTTGCCCAGTAAAGAACATCTTTTCTGGTGCTGAAAGACTGCAGTTGGTTTGATAGTAAAGTATTGTCCAGCTACAAAGTGAAGTGTCATGTAGTTTTTCAGGCACTTGGTTGAATTTGAGCAGTTCAGATGCTTCTGTGCACTTCAGAATTCATTCTGCGGCCCCTGTGGACAGTGCCATCATTATTAAAGACAAGTGAGTCAGTCCCACTGGCAGCTATACATGCGTATGCCGTCATGTTTCAGAGATAAGGTTGTTTGGCTTGGATAATGAGCACCCCCCTGTGTTCCTCCATACTTACCTCTTTCCATCACTCAGGCTCATTCCATCTTCTCCTGCTCTGCCTGTAAGACTGTGCCTCAGAACACACTTTATGTATTTTTAACCTCTAAACAAGCCCTTCTGTTCTGGAGCTTGACCAGTGGTTTGGATCTTGAGGCAATCTTTTAGAGGACATGATTTTAGCCTCAGAAAAGATAAACTCATTGCTCCTGCAATCAGAAGGTTTTGAGTTTGAATCCCAACACTGCTAGTGTCATCACTGATCTACCCTTGAGCAAGGTACCGTCCCGACATACTGCTCCCCGGGCGCCCCCTGTTGGTGGCAGCCCACTACTTCACTTGGTGAATGGGTTAAATGCAGAGGAAGAATGTCACATTATTTACACAATGTGTGCGTTCTCGCTTTTTAAAACTACTTGGAAACCATTAAATCTGCACAGCATGTTACGCTTGAAATATAGTCTTTTTTTTACTCTCAGTGTTCTAAAACAGAGAACAAACTGTTTGAATGCCACCGCCCACTTAGTTTTAATTGGCCCTGTTTGTACTGTTGTCAGTACAATAATTTTGACTTCACTCAAATGGTACATGTGCAGTTCACTGCACGGAGGAGATGGACATCGGAATGGCCTGTGTCTGTGCGGAAGCTGGGCTAAGTTAGATGCGTGAGTCTGTATTTCACACCTGTCTCACATCGGCAGCAGTGTGTGTCCACACCGAGTCATGACTGACAGCTGCAGTGTGTGCTCGGGCTGACTCTGCTTTTCTGAATTTTTAATCCAGCTGCCATATCAACTCTGACAACCTCTGAGCTGCCATATCCTGGCACCTGCGCATCACACACACACACACACACACACACACACACACACACACACACACACACACACACACACACACACACACA
>JBBJLR010000029.1:7599875-7614130 GCA_037577145.1 Brachypetersius gabonensis
TTACAGGCCTCTCATCTTTTTAAGTGGGAGAACTTGCACAATTGGTGGCTGACTAAATACTTTTTTGCCCCACTGTAACTAGCCATACGCCAACAACATATTCCTAATGTAGCCTTTGCCAGTCTATGTGAGCAGACAATGCTAAATTGATCTCAGACCAGCAGGAACCACCAGCACCAGACTGTCAGAGGCCTTCAGAGTGAAGAACTGGCCAACAGCCAGGACCTGTCAAAGTCCAGAAACACAGCAGGACAGAGGTGGGACGTGAGGAAGGAGGGAAATTCGGCCTCTCATTCACTCTCTACGAGCTAAGAATACTACTGTACTTTCACCAGTGACTCCCGGCGTTTCTGTGCAATTCCGCTCCTTGGAAGACAGCCATTATTGCACCACACTTGGCTCTCTTTGAAAGGTTATGCTGGTAGGAGCTATGGAGGATGACTGTGCCGGAGCTAATTAGTTTAGAACGATGACTTTTCTGACTCTTGCTTTCAGGGACTGGGGTAACTGTACTCACCAGACCATCAGGACAGGTTTCGAAATGGGAAGCAGAGAACATCTAGTACGGTTTCCTCCCCTCACACACAGACAGGCAAACAAACAGAAGCAAGACCCATGCCCCTGATTTTCTCTGTACAAGGGAGATAAGCCTCCTTTATTGTGTTGCTGTAGACAACCATACAGAATGAGAAAAATACAAGAAGTCATAGCCCAAACAGATTTTTAAAAAAGGGATCTCAAAATATGAGCAAAGGCCAAATGTGCGGTATAGCTTCTTTGCTTATGTTGGACTAGGGAAAAGGGGTACTGGAGAACAATGTGCGGATCGCTTCTTTAGTTTTTCTTTTCATTTTCTTTTCTCAAGCCTTTGGTCCAGCAGTGCTGCAGGAGGCTTCGCCAGATTATGCAGCTTTAGAAGTCGGGACGATCCTTCTTCAGTTTGCTGTAGTCCATGCTCACTGCGAAGAACTGGAGCACACAAAGAAGGACGCAGTCACACTCAGAGTTGGGTGGCAAATAGGCAGGAATTAGCAATTTATCAGCAACCAACAACTTTAACAAGCTCTTTGGAAAATTCAATAAGTTCGAACCATGTTTAAGTGTGTAACTTGGCGCTGTATCAAATTTGCATTAACGGGACTGCTTGATTAGATTTGTGTCTAGTAACAGAGCTCGCATAAAATGAGCTTATGCAAGGCTTAATGAATTAAACTCATTAAGATTGGAGATTAGGTTCTGATACGGTCATTCACTCCTGCCAGAACTCTTAATTTGATCCCCTTAGGCAACACGGCAGTGAGAGGCTTCGATAACTACCAACACTTGGGTGCTTTTCAGTAAAGCTGGGAATACGCTGCACGATTTCTCCCTCTTCATCTTCGCCGTCACACACCAGTTTTCATAACTTAATGAAATTCTAAGCTTAGTTACAAACACTCAGCAGCAAACCCTTGAGATGTGAGCAGATAGTCAGCTTTTAAATATTCTCTTATGTGCTGCATAAATGTTTGCAACTCATGTGATGTACAAGTGTGCAATTTTTAGTTTATTCTACCCTTTTCACAAACAATAATCAGTCTTTAAAATATTAAACTACAATGTCCACAAGCTTTCAAAACTTCTAAACAAGTTTCAGCAATAAACACTGGTGTTCCTACCTTGTACTGATCATTGGGCCCCAGTTTGTTCCAGGGCTCAGGGTTGTTTGTTTTGTCCCAGCTGTGAAATGAGTGAGTGAGGGAGTGAATGAGTAATGAATGGGTGAATAGGTAAACAAATAGGTGCAACAGAACATCTTAATGCCTTTAACTGCAAAGAAAAACCAAATGCAAGCTGACATATCCAGCTCTAAACACTAAACAAATTTGGTACACCACCCAGTTTCAGACCGCTTTCATTATGAGCGGATATTTAATGATAATATAAAATACTGTGTTTAAAATCAAACAGATACCAATCAAAACTTTATTTTTCATTGAAACTCCTTTGAGTTAATAGGCATCTTTTACGGCATCGACAAATAAAAGCTGGATAATGTATAGATTTGTAATGATGGCACTGTTGAATCTCACCAGACATCTGGGTTACGAAGGCCCAGCCTTGCCAGGTAAGTCAATGACATGGTGCACCCACCCCCAATGAAGAAGAGGAGGGGGATCAGCTAAGGAGAGGAAGAGAGCAGCTCAGTAAAATCTCCCTAAAATGTGTTTACATGTGACGACCTTGACACTTGTTGAAGACATGTTACTCTAAGGTAGTAAAGCCATACAACTCTGAACGCAACCTGTCTCCAAGACGTTAATAGATAAATAAAAGCTGGTTGACTTTCAAATAAACATAAGTACGTGATTACTGTGTGTGGAGTGATACATAAACCAAGAGACTGTAAAACTAGCGAACGCCATGGCCCAAGCCTTCTTAAACTAAATCCAGAGTAATGCTACTTTAGAGGAAATAAGCCCTCACAAATCAGCTTTTTGCTACTTGCGACTTAAAAATAAACACAAGCACTTTAAAGTATTTTTACCCTACGGTGGGTATAAAAATATGTAGATTAAGTGCACTGTAGTTTTTAAAGGTCCAAATTCTATACCATTTTACATTTTGAGGGCAAAAGATGGTGCTGAGTCTTTTATCAGTACATTACTGACTGGTTTATCTCAAAACACATGATATTTAGAAAAGACTGCAAAGTGGCATGTCCTTCTAAAAGGTGCAATTGTGGAAAAACTATAGAACAGAGAACTTGACTGGCCCACCACACACTTGACTAGCCTTGACCTCAATCCCACCCAAGACCTTTGGGATGGACTTGAATGGAGATTGTAAGCCAGACCTTCTCATCTAACATCAGTGCCTCACCTCATAAATACTCTACACGAATAATGGGCAAAATTTCTCACAGAAACGCCAAAACCTTGTCGAAAGTCGTCTGAGAGTGGAAGCTGTTCTAGCTGCAAAAGGGTTAAAACTTCATAGTAAAGCCTATGTATTTGAATGCAATGCCACCAAGTCCCTGTTGGTGGAACGGTCAGGCGTCCAAACACTTCTGCCCATATGGTGTTGCAGTTTAAATCATGTTTGTGTGTAAAACAGAGGTGCACTCGGGACGTCCTCCTCGTCCTTCAGGTCCTAAACATGTGACTCTGGGCCTTTGGGTGGGTTGCCAAGTAGCACAAACAGTCCAACGTTTATTAATATTTTAACCCTAAAACATGAACTGTTCAGACCAACAAATGTCCAGAAATATGAACCGAGCAGAAATTAAAATCTAAACACTGAAACGTCACGAACACATTCACGCACAACGAAAGGATTTACCCTTTATGTCGTTAGCATATGGGTGATCGTGTCAGACATCGACTTGTTTTGACTTCGTCGCATTAAATTCTTGCCCAATGTCATGACAAATCAGCTCACACACCAATTACAACGCAACGTTGGCACAAACACGATATTTTCTTGCTGTGTGCACTTCAAATATCCAGAAAATGTGGTCCTACTCGACGAAAACTGAACAAAAAGACAGTGGCTAGCTGTTAGCTTCTCACATTCCTTAGCATTGAGGCTAATGGGTTGCCAGCACCCGCTGTTTAAAAGTACATTTTCACTCATGTTGGATTTTACTTACTGCAGGATGACTTTTGAGCTGTCGTCCAACGGTTGCCAGCATCGTGACGGATCGAGATGATTCAAATCTCCCAAACTGTACCGAGCTAACTGGATTACAAGGTGGCCTCGTCAGGAACCAGGCAGGGTTTGCTTCAGCGGAGCCTCTCCTTCCTTCTCCAGATAAGGAGAGGGGAAAAAAACACACACTGCCTGTCTCACTAAAATTATTCTCTTCTTGATTTTTCTTCGTTTTTGTAAGCATGTGTTGCTCTAGAGTGTGCTTCGTCCACGTTAAAATCGTACATGTCCAGTTTGAATCGATATGCCCACTTTGTAAAAGTAGTCTTGGCAATGCTCTGGACACCCAATTCTGTAAAGGTGTAGGACGTCCAGTGTCAAGTTCACTTTTAATCAAAAAGTACTCTTTTGAACATAAGTACTATTTTAATTTCAAAAGAAAATAAACATTTAATGCAAAAAAACTTTCAAATGAAAAAGCACACGTTTCATGGGTTTGTACTTTCGTGGACAAAAGTATGGGGCACCTGGCCATAACACCAGCTGGCGCTGCATTCGAACACATAGGTCCACAAAGTTGGAAGCATGTTGTCCTAAATGTCTTGGTAAGCTGAAGCATTAAGATCGCCCTTCACTGGAAGTAAGGGCTTATTTAAAACTCAGAAAACACAGGTTTGTCCAGGCAGTGTGTTTCAAATGATAATACGCCCACTGCTCATATAGTGTATTTGTGAGAAAAGTGATTTACTTTTTACTCAGTTTCATTTTAATTCTTACTATTTTGTTGCAAGTTTCTGGTGTTTCATTTATTTTTGTTACATGGGTGACAGCATCTGTACTGAGTTGTGATTAGTCACACCTCAGGACATTAATTCACTTTAGTTCCCATAAAAGCAGAGAGCAGCTCTTAAGTTCAAATGCTTATAGAAATCCTTTTTTTTTCTTTCACAGCAGTTCTGCTGGCAGCCTTTAGACTTGGGTACAGACTAGTCCACACAACTCTGATGTGAATGGATGGGTTTTGGAGCAACAGCTCAGCCATGAAGCAGATGCCATACTGAGGGTATACAAATATTCAAATGTCTGGGTCCAATGTCATTTAATTTTCACTCACCTGTCAAGATTCAGTAGCATTTTTAATATTTAAATGCAAAACAGGTATTGAGAGTTATCTTCAGAGCTTTATCTGTATATTTTAGATAAAAATGGGTTTCTGTGGTCAAGCTTCTGCTGCAGCCAAAACCACTAGGCGTTATCTGGAGTGGTGCAGAGCAGTGGTTCCCAACCTTTTTCCTTGAAGCCCCACTTGCCTGTGTCCAAGACAAGCCAGGTCCCCCAACTCCTACCCACGTAGACGCACAAAAAGTATAAAGTGATTAATTAATTAAAAAATAAACATTGGTTGTAAGTTTTTGCTCTTACACACACACACACACACTTTTATGTTTCTCTCTTTAAGAATTTAATGTGTACAATTATAATTTTGGTAAACTCAATGCAGACAAAATTCTGCGCACCCGCTGTGATCTCTAGCGCCCCCCTAAGGGGGGCCTGGACCCCAGATTGGGAACCACTGGTGTAGAGCACACTGCTACTGGACACTGGAGCAATGAAAATGTGTTATCTGGAGTGATCAATAAAGCTTCACCATCTGTCAGTGTGATGGATGTATCTGGGTTTGGTGGGTACACTACGTAGTGTTCACTATTAGAGAACACTACGTAGTGTAATGCATATTTGCCAACAATAAACGTTTGGTAGAGGGGAGAAAATAATCTGTTCTGTTTTTCAGGGCTTCATGTAGGCCCTTTGTTTCCAGTGAAAGTATAAAGACATTTTAGACAATAATATGCTTCTCAAAGCCCTCGTCTCAACAGTTTGGGGGCCTGTTCCAGCCTGACCGTGCTTGTTCACAAAGCGAGGTCCACACAGAGGAACTCCAGGGGCCTGCACAGAGCCCTGACCTCAAAACGACTGAACACCTTTGGGATAAGTTGGAACACTGACAGCGAGCCAGGCCTTCTCGATCAACATCAGTGCCTGAGCTCACAAATGCTCTTTTGACTTAAAGGGCACGAATTCCCACAGACACATACCGAAATCCTTTCCAGAAGAGTGGAGGCCGGTGGGGTGGGGGTTCATGTTAATGCCAATGAGTTTATATACATGATAGCCAGGTGTTCACACTTTTGGCCATATAGTGTATATATAATATTTTCTAGATTATAATGTCATGTTTTTTTCATACACACCTATTTTTCACCATTTGTACATTATATTGTGAGGGAGCGATTTTAACAATTCCTGTAAAAAAACCCACCAGATTAGTAGCCTATTCATGTATTCTTTTAATAGGTCTATGCACAATGTATGACACTGTGCATCCTGATGATCTGATATAAAATAGTAAAATACAGTATAGCACCACAGTAGAAAACGATGAAAGGTGTGGAGGAGAGGGCAGGACTGGGTCATAACTGTCCACAGGATCAAACCACAGCCATGTTTTAAGGGTTTATATTTTACATTTTCATGGTATTTAAGTTAGGACTCAAATGCCAACAGCACTAAGCTGAATGGGTGGTCATAGAAGTGACATTGCAATCTTGATACAATAAAAACAGGGTTTACTGCAGAACTTACAAAATGCTTACAAAAAAATCAATGAGACATTCTGCCCTTTAAAGCTCTGTAATATCATAATGTGTGATCTATGCTAATGTCTTCTGAACATCTGATATCCTGGAGCACTCAATTTCAAGGGATTTTAAGTCTCAAGGCACAGATAACTGAAACCAGGAAGGCATGTTATGTGAAAATGTCTTCATTAATTAATTAATCAATTTAGGACCATCTAAAGACATCTAATGTTGCTGTAGCACATGTTACCAGTATCTGCAACATTTCCTTCTTCATGCTTTTCTGTATGCGTGGCACACAAAGGACGACGCAAGCTTTAAAACTGTGTTTTACAACCTGAGCTTGTACCGCTTAAACTTGAGCGAGGAGAAAATGTGGTGGGGGGGTTTGAGTGAAGCCACCCTGAGGGCAGGCTGTTTAAACGCTGAGGTTGGAAATGTAGGGTTTTGCTTCTCTGCCAGTTCTCCGCCGCTTGCTCCTTTAATCAGATTGCCTTCCCTGACACCCACTCGTGTTTGTTTCCCTGCAATTTCATTTTCTGCTCTCAATTGAGCATTAACCTTTCTTTGCAGAGAGCTCTGGTTAAGCAAACGGAGGCAAACGGCGGCACTCTGGAGCCACGACAGGTCTCGAATACGACAGGTGATCTGGAAAGACTCCCTCCAGGGTCATCTGACCTGCTTTACACTCCGCTCTCCCCTGCAACAGACAGCTTATACAAGAGGGAGACACTCAGGATGCATTTGCAGATGTTTTCTGATTTTAATAAATTAAAATGTCACATGTGGACCGAAAAACCATAAAGCAGGCTCATCATATATTTATTCCATCCTGGATGAAATTGAAATGCCAATGGCAATTGGAAATCCTTTAAAATCATGGATCAGGCTTAATCTGGGTATGAGATTCAGTATTAAACATCACATGCTCATTTGCAATGGTAGCGAGGGAGACAGTAAACCCCCCACTTTCACCAATCAGGGATGCCATCATTGCACTATACATCCACCACTTTCCTAAACTGACAGAAGTCTGAGAACCTTTGTGTTTCAAACACATGGTAAAAACAGTCCAGCAATGTCATGACAGAACAATAAGCCCACTCAAGATATTCTATAACCGTCAACAAAAAGTTGACTTTGGCCTACATCACATGAAGCGTCGGCGTCATTTTGGTAGGTTTACTCTCAGGACTTTCCCACTAGGTTGTTACACTCCACCCTGTGTTATATCTTTTCATAGTTGGGCAGGTTGTACCAACATAATTGTCTGCATATGAACGATATTTATTGATGAAACTCATGTGATGAGATACACCTCATATTACACTGTACTGTGAAAATATATTCATGTAAACTCGTTTATAATCAGTGGTGGAGTTAAGTACTAACCTTAGTTGTTCCGGGGGGTGCCGACAGTAGGAAAACAACATTGTGAAACCAAATTTTGGATGTTTTATATTGTGAGATAGGTTAATAGATCAACACATGTATCTTGTAAACTAATGTATTGATGTGCTGCATTCTCTTGCACATTTTCACCCTTGCACATCTCTGCTGCTAAACTACAGTACTGGTCAAATACTGTACTTATCCTCAATGTAGCCATTGTCATTTGCACTATACTTTGTCTTCGTCTCATTTAGGGGTACTGTTGCTCCTGTTCTGCCCTGTTTTGCACTTGTGTTCTTTTCTGCTCACGTTGCACCATGGTCTTGGAAGAACGTTGTTTCATTCTTACTATGTTCTGTGTATATGGTAGAAATGAAAATAAAATCTACTTGACTTGACTATTGTAAATTTTATGAGGCATTAGGAGGTTGCCTACATTCACCATAGGAAAGTCCACACATTCATCACACGATGAAACGCAACACGTGTGAAGTACAAAAACATCTTCTGTTAAGAAATTTTGGCATTTTCTGGTCATTCACCTCAGATGCCACAACCTGTACTGCTGTAATAGAATAACAAGCAGCAAACTACTCAGATGTTTAGCAGAAGAAGCACAGAGTCCAGGTGCCATTTGTCTGTTTTCTGTACAGTTTTGTACACAGTCTTATTGGAGAACTATTTTGGCACATCTGCATGAACGCAAGTGACGAACTTTACATAAAGCCGTATGGATGTGTAGAAAAGATACACATATTGGGTTTATTTACATCCAAACTCCAAGTTTAATGTCATCTGGTTGGGTGTTTCTCTCTCTGGAAAGACGGACAGCATGGCGTTGTTGGCAGAGCACAATGTTTGGCGGGCGTTCATTTACAACAGCTGGTCAACAGAAAGCCCTAGCAGCCTGGCTGAGTCCCTTTCAGTTTAACATCCATTACAATTCCAACTGGAGTTGGTGAGAAAAAAAAAAAAAGGAAAAGGAAGACACACACCAAAAATAATTATTCCAAAACAGTTTTCTTTTTCTCCAGAATGTATGGAGAGGAAAACGACCCTTTCCTCGACAGTAAACAAGACACACAACATGAATGCAAATATAAGAAAACTCATTTCATGTCTTACATGAAACGCTTTTACGGTGCACATGTCGGAATGAATTTCATCAGGAATATAATCCAGCGATCTGAGTGTGGTACGTGTAAATTTACACAGTGGACAGAACGAAACTTCAGCTGCAGGTTTTGGATGGAGTGTGTTCGCACATACAAATGCCCAGACACACACTTACACACACTCATGACTATGAAGCATCATACAGATGTGAAAACAAAGGCCTTCTGAAACATTCATTGCGGACGCTTGAGAAAATCCACAGATGAGGTATTCAGAATCCAGAGCAGAATTAAGAATAAAACTAGGATTTGTTTGGGTTTGATATGACTGATCCCTTTCATTTGTGTAAAAATGGCCTTTGTATGTATTACTAATTTGCACTTGCCTTGTTGAAAGGGCCACAGATGCTACTAAGAAAGAAATGTCTTTAGGTTTAGCAGCTGATGGGAGTAAAGCACCAACAGATGAAAAGAGATGTTTCTTCGTTTTACTGTCCAAGAGTTCACACATTCGAACATGTGTGCATTCACACACACATGCATTCTCTTTGTGCTTTAGTGTGTCGTCTTCTTGGGTGACTTTCCAAACTTAGCATCCAGCCCCAGACCTGAAAGACAGAGAAAAACAAGAACACCATTTCTCAATTTCTGCCCATCTGTAAACACCATGAACTAAGGCGAAAAATCCAGTTTACACAATATCCTTCTCACCTCAAATGACATGACATTCTTGGTGACAAGATGTTTGCTACTTTAGTTTTGCACTGGAGCTACAAGGCTGATGCTGTTGGATATACTGTATCTAAACACTGACAGAGTATGAGTCAAATGGGGGGTGGGGTGGGTATGTTAGGAACAAAACTAAAAATGGTTTTGTAGAGGGGAAACTGGCCTTGCCTAAAAGTGCACTATGGCCAAAGGGCTAGTTCATAAGGTAATTTGTTTTGGGTTTGATTATTATTTATTATTATTATTATTATTATTCAGGCTCTACATTTTGCTCATTTTCCAAACAAGAATTTGAACACTGAAAAATGTAAATCTAGTAGGCAGGTATGTATAATTATTCACCTGAAGACAAGTTTTGTGTACCAGATCCCCTGCCGGAGGGTTTTGTGCATTTTGCTGCTTAGCATGTTAAAAAAAACAGCTACTGGTAAAATCCAGACACCAGCCAGCTGTTTTCGAGACCCCTGTATACTCAAACAAACAAATTGATACTCCATCATTCAATTTCTGGCCCACTCCTACGTGTTTCATTAACCCAGTAGCACCAGCACAATCCACGGCTTTAGGTGCTGATCTGGAATCAGCACCCTCACGATTTCAAATCACACTTTTAGTATCAGACTAGCAAAGACTGATCCCAGATTAGTTTTAGAAAACCTTTTATAAAGCTACTGCACACAATGAAACACAGCACAGCACATACACCTTCACGTTACAGGATTAGGAAAAAAAACAAACAAGCCCTTAAACTTGGAGCTTGACAAGAGTGAGAGTGAACACGGGAGCACAATAGAGACCCAGACAGCTCATTACTGAGGAAGAAACAGAGGCACAAATAGGGCCTCATTTAAAAAGCCACTGAAAGATACAGTAAAGGTGGGAACCCTGAATGAAAAAGAAAAGAAACAACAAAGAAATACACTCACCCAAGAAGACGAGGATGGTTCCAAACCACTGCAGGGGGCTGATGAGGTTTCCGAACAGCAACACCGAGCCCAGAATGGTGAAGAACTTCCGCGTTGTCGTGACGATAGAGCAGGTTAGGGGTCCAAAATACACAACCGTCATAAAGATGAACGTCTGACAAGGGATGAGGAAGGAGGAATGTGTGATTAGTACATTTGCACTGAATTAATGACAACTGCAGATTTAAACCACACACACACAGGGTTAGAGATAGAGAGAGAGAGATAGAGATAGAGATAGAGATAGAGAGAGAGAGAGAGAGCATGAAAGAGAGACACGGGGAGACAGACAGAGAAAGAGACAGACAAAGAGACAAACAGACAAACTGAGAAAGACAAAGAATGAGAGAAATAGATAGAAAGAGAGACAGAGAGAGAAAATGCATAACAGAGCACCCATGAGAGAAAGAGACAGACAGAGAGAGAGAGGAAAAAGATACAACAGTGGGGGGGCAGGTCTGAAATACCTGTCCTAAAGCGCTGGTGATGCCGAAGAGGAGGATGTTGTAGACGACGCCGGGGTACCGATCAGCAAAACTCAAAAACTCCCACACCTCACCTGTCCACAGAACAGCTGAAGGGGCAACACAGAGACTATTTAAGGGTCTGAGCCTCTACAGTCTACAAATCTGTCAGAAACAAGTCTCTCATACTGCGTCTGGATATGTCATCTCACAAAGAACTATGGAGCAATACTGAGAAAATTCAGTATCATTTTATTTTCCTATTTACCAAAATCAGAGGTTTAGCTTTTCATTAATAATGAACTGCTACTCTGTATTAAAAACAGTCAGCATGTAGCACCCGATTGGACCGGACAGAAAACCTCAAGCAAATCATCAACATATCGTCTTGCATTATGATCACCACTGTAATATGTTACATTACATATTTCTGACTTCCCATTCCTTTCCTGTTCAGGCTGCATGGTGCAAAGACTCTTTCTAAAAACTTTATTAAAGAGGGGCAGTCGCACTGAGATTTCCAGCTCCTTCTTCCCCATAGGAGTGTGTGATCAGATTAAAGTGTGAGGAGCTGAAAGATTAAAAGCGTGTGGCTGAACAGATGCCTCTCAGGCTCAGCCGAGACCGTCTGACCAGCTGCCTGACACTAGCGGGACTGTTCCCTTTCAACACCACCTCCAGCACCACACAGATCCAGTTACACTGGAGCCTTAGCTCCCCCTGCTGGGAAATGCAAGCTCTGAAAGGCTTACCTGAAACCCAACAGGTGAAGAACATACACAATATCAACAAAAGTATTGAGACACACCTCTTACTGTGAGCCAAGCCTTCATCAATTTGGAAAAAAAAATCTTTTGGAAAGCCTTCCAAGAAGAGTGGAAGATGTTATAGCTGCAAAGAGGGAACCAACTCCAGATTAAAGTCTATGAATTTGAAAGCCCCAGTTTGCGCACTTGTCAAGTGTCCCAGTACTTTTGACCATATTAGTGTACATTGACAGATTGCACATCATCTCTCACTCTTAAAAGGGCAAGTCAGAATTCCCAAATCAGAAAATAACTCCTCCATCAGGTGCCAAACTAATGCTAGCAAGCTTTTACAAACTTTAATTTTGGCTTGACTTGAAATGGCACTGCTTCCCATGTGCAGTTTTCTAAACGGGTGCTAAATCTTTTAATGTGCAAGATCTTATTATGTGCAGTAGTCATACCATGTGAAAGATCACTACGCACTTACTTACATACTTCTCCATTATGACCAGTAACATATTTCTAACCACCATTTGTGTTAAGTAATTCACTTCACTGTAAGTTACTTAACTATAGTATTTATACTCAGCATTATAACTCAATGTATTTCCTGGCCTTTTCTGTAGAATTTCTTTGGATTTACTCAGACTTCAGACTTTGTATTGTTATTGTCTGTGTGTGTCTGTGTCTGTGTGTGTGTGTGTGTGTGTGTGGTCATAACATAAGCAATTTCCTCTGGGAGCAATTAAGTTTTTTTCTGATTCTGATTGTTTGGGCAGTAAGTGTTCTGTTTTATTATTTTCAAAAATGTCCCACCCATTGGACTACTTGTGAATTTCCCAACCATGCTACTAATAAAGGGTTAATACAGTAATACATTTACTTCAATTACTACAGCAGCTTCAGAATCACATGACTTTGCCCTTGTGTAACGTACTGTTGCATTAGTGTACATCAGGGAAAACCCACTCCCAGAAACTGAAGGATGCAGTCTGGCACAACATGTTATTTACAGTGCAACAGCACACACGGTGTGTTAAGGAGGTTATATTTAAGAACCACTTCTGTATATGATTACAGATACCACAGGTTTCAAAGTGCTTGATGTCAAACAACACAATACCAAAAAGGTAAAACTGAGGGCCGATATCCTAGTCCTGGATTTTTATTTCAATAAGTAATCTCCATTCAAAACACTCTGTAGAGCCAGACTTACTACAGGCTTAACCACCGTCCCAATGAATCACACTGAACATTGCGAAATATTCACAGTTTACTGAACCTCTAATTAAACAACTTAATTTAAATGATTTCAAATGCAGGTCAAATGAGTGCTTTTCTCATTTTCTTTTTCAACTTAAATTTTAATTAATCTTTGGCACAATTACTATGTATTTGCTGAATTTAAGATTAAAATGAGAAAAAGCACTGAACTAAAAGTGTGTTATAGTGAGTGTATACTTACTTTCACTTAAAAACAATTGACTAGGGATTCTTTCATACAATGGAATAAAGGCATGTACTCTTGGCTCCTTCTGGGTTTCCTCCTAAACCTGCACTGCACCTTTCTGTTGAGCTTTCTGGCAATGAGGACCATGATATCTCCTAGAATAGATCTAGTGTGTGTTATAGGGTTACATTATGCACTTCTGTAGTCCTGTGGTGTTCTGTTTTTGTTCTTGTGTTGCACCACTGATCTAGAGGAACGTTGTTTAACTTCACTGTGTACTGTGTTTATGGCTGACATTACAAACTTACTTGACTTAAACATTTGATCTAAATCAACAAGAAACTAAACTAGTGATGTGTTTTCTTTATCAATAAACTGAAGTAATATTAGTTTTAAAATCGTCTTACTCAATTGCACCCTTAACACAGTACTGCTCTGATGCAGTATGTAGATAAGTATGGATACTCATTTATTTACCCTGCCACCACCTGCCCCAGCTAACCTTCTACATCACATTTCCTTGATTGGCTGGACCAGGTGCATTGGTCTTAGGTACTGAGCGGGCAGCATTTAAGAACTGGGCTGGAACTAAACTTTGAAGGAAAGTAGAGCTAAAGGAGGACTACATGTACTGCAACATATTGGAGTAACAATGTCATTACTCTGTATTACTAACTGTGCTACATGGCACCGTGTTCTTTTTTTTAATAAAAAATCAGTGTCAACATTTGTAAGCTAATTATTGCAGCCTTATTTGGGTCAGTAACATAAAACTGCAGATCTACTAGGGCTACATTGTTTGGCTACACTGATGGTGAGGTTTTGTGCCGTATTGCAGGGACATACTCAAGCCCAACACCAGCGTGGACCACAGGTTCACATTCAGCATCATGTGATTGGCGCCTGTCTGGTAACGGCCCCTCATGTGATCCTGAGCCACACCTGTCAGACCATCCAGGGTCAAAGACAGGAGCTGCACAGACAAAGAGAAAACACCACAGGTCACACACCAAAAGGTCAAAAAGTCACAGAAACAGATCTAGTAGCTAGAAACGGGTGTTCTCAGTGATATTAAAAGTGAGCATTGGCATCAGGTGTTTTAAAGTATGTTATATATATATA
>JBBJLR010000029.1:7614230-7624396 GCA_037577145.1 Brachypetersius gabonensis
AGAGAGAGAGAGAGAGAGAGAGAGAGAGAGAGAGAGAGAGAAAGAGAGAAAGAGAGAGAGAGAGAGAGAGAGAGAGAAAGAGAGAGAGAAAGAGAGAAAGAGAGAGAGAGAGAGAGAAAGAAAGAAAGAAAAAAAGAAAAAAGAAAGAGGAATAAAGAAAAAGAGAAAAAGAGAAAAATAGAAAAATGAAACAAGAAAAAGAGAGTAAAAAAATCAACACGGGTACAAAAACAGGAAAAGAAGAAAAGGTACACAAAAAGAATGACAAAGATGTTTACACAGACTGATCAAAAGTCTGTTAATCCATTTTAATACATGTTACACAACTACACAGTTGTTACGAACAGTAGTACAGCAACATAACATTCACTTTACTTTTAATGAACACATTTTTTTTTAAATGAGCCAGAGTTTAAACTGTGGATTAGGTAAAATTTAAAACATGAATCACACTGACATGACTTAGAGAAAGTGCTTCTCCTCCTCATATACACAGACAACCAATGCTTGGTTTTTGAGTTCTGTGTTTCTTAATGAAACACAACTACCAGTTTCAGTTCAATTACTTGCTGAACAAGTTACGGCACAGCATGTCTAATCCTGCCAGCATGGTTTATCATTGTGGATCTACTACAATGCACCAGTTCATGAGAAGGCCTGCAGCAGGTTCCACATCATTTTACTAAAAGAGGTGTAGCTCATTGACTGAAGAGGTTGTGACCTCGTTTTGGATGGAACTGAAAGAGGTTTCCTCACCCCAGAGACTGCATTTGAATGTGTCACGAAAAGCATGCAACACACCTGCTATTAACACCTGTGAAACACTCACACAAACAGATGTGCCTAAACTAGCATGACAGAAAAACATTGCACTTTGTACTCATCTGCATCCCATTTCTGCAGGCAAACCTCTTAATAGCAACATGTGGTGGCTGAAATGCCAAATACATACTTCAGGGTTTTACGATACATTGTATTTAACATGATATTTACCTTTTCTCAGGTTTGGGAACAAGTTAGCGTGGACAAAACACATGTACAGAAAATGAATGAGGATCACATACTTAATGGAACACTGAAAAATAAAATAAACTATGTTTCTGAATGTCCACAGACACAATCATCCAACACTTTTTCTGAAATCAAGTGAGCTAATAGTGAGTTTGTTCCCACTCTGCTGCAGTAATGGCTTCCACTTTTCTGAGAATGGTTTACTATAAGGATTTGACTATATTCAACCACAAGTGAGGACAGGCAGTGATCTTGGATTAGCTGTGGATCACAAACAGCACTCCAGCACATCCCTAAGATACTGGACAGAGCTTTTTCGCTTCGGAAAATGCACTTCCTCCGCTCCATACCCTAATGTTCGGGGCCTTACACCCTTTCAGCCAGCACTAGGTTATGGTTTTTTTGGGCTCATGTGTGGCAGCCTCAGAACATCCTGTTGTGTTTTTTTTTGGGGAGGATTACACTAACTGGACATCTACTAGCAATGGGGCCAGTTTAAAACAGCTGAATCCATTAATAGGGAGGGATGTATGGATATTAATGTTTGTATATGGTTGATTACCTAAAGGATGAGGCATAATCCCAACCTGCACTGTATTCTACAGAGATTTAGAACGAACCATGTGCATTTAAGAAAGAATAGGAGAAGAAATAATAAAAAACACAGTAATAAAATATGATGAGCTGACTTCCAATTGGCTTTTTTTTGTTTCCATATTTACATGATCTATGCTCACATAATAGTTGTCAACATTTGGTCATTAGTTAATTGTTTGGAGATGCATTATTTTATCCTATGCTCTCGATTTTATCTATTGTCACACACATGCATATCCATACCGCCATGAGACACCCCCCGTGCCTTCGGTTTGTAGCCGCAGACCCCGGATGACACTCTGGGAGGAAGTGGCTGAGGGTCTGTCAGAAAAACACCGAGCCTTTAGCGTTGCGACCGTTTAGCTGCATCGACATGAGCGTGACTCTGCTACAGCTGCATCACACTTCCTCTGTGTGAATGTGTGAGTGTCAGTAAATATGAAGATGATAGTTAGATCTTCTCCTTCCGAACCAGGAAACTTCCCAACAGGTGGCCTTCTCCTTTAGATCAGATTCTGCCAAACACTTAACCCCAGACAGTTTGCTGATCACTGTTTCCTCTCAAAGGGTTCTGCAGCCGTAGCCTCAACCCAAACAACCTCTCAGCATGGGGGGGTCCTCACTGTACAAAACACAGCATGGATCTTGTCTTTCTCCCTCTGGTTTCAGCGTCTTGTCACAGGACATTCTTACATTGCTTCTTGAGGAGGTCAAGACATGCAGCCATCAGCATAGAAATTTAACACGCAAGAAAGGGGTCACCCCCTCTAGGGCTGCATCATGAGTGTGCAAGCTTGCAAACTGTCTTCAAAAGTGGATCTGGAGGGGATCCGGAGATTGGACATGCGGAGGAATGCCATGTCTCCGACACCATGCCAGTGTAACACTGAGTTTATATTTAAACTTTTTTTGCGCATCCAGCCAAACCCCTGAGCCAGGCCTTAATAAAATAAGGAGACTGATCATGGGATCAGTGTCTATAAACAGACCAGCAGTATCTGGGTCCGGAAGCAGATCTAGATGACCGGGGTAAAGTTTCAGAGGCCCCAAAAAAAGGATGACAGGGTTTTTAAGGCTGTGGGGGTTTGAGAGTCGATACAATAGAACTGAGAAGTGCTCTTTAGATCTTCTGCTGCACTGGTTTTATGTGTGCGCAGTCATTTGTGTGCAGTGTCTTGGTGGAGTTAGGAATTGAGTTGAGGGTGAGAAAGCAGTTAAGTTCATTCATCATAACATCAGTGGTGTAACAGATCATGGGAATATGAAAGGGCAGTTTGAATGCGTGGGTTGGTGAAACACTCCAAGTGAGCGTGTATATATGTATGTATACATGAGTGCCTTGAGGCTAAGCGAAGACCATGAAGGTCAAGATAAACAAAACCTTCCTTTTCTGGTTGGCCAGTCACCAGTAGCCTGCTGAGCGGCACTGCAAGCTTGAACAAACCCCTGTTCACGGGGGGCAGCGTGTGTTTCAACAGCACAGACACTACAATGGACCCGAGTTAACGGGTATGTTGAAGATGACGCAAGTGTGGATAGAAGAACTTCACACGTAGGCAATATAACTATCATTATTGTGCATGTGGCTTTTCTGTGCATACAGCGGATAACAATACTTCCACAACACCAACCAGCAGTATATTTTATTACAGAGACCCCAGTTTGTTCTGGTTAACTGCACTTAGCGCAGCATAGAATGTGAAATGATGCATGAAAACAACAATGTGAAGTCAATGTAAAAAATACTGTGAATATTGTGAAGTATTCCCATAATAAATGAGTGGGTCAAAAAAATCAAAATATGTTAGAGTTTATTCAATACTGATAATTATTGAGAATTTATGTTTTACTCAATGCTCAGTTTTCAGAGTGACCTCGGTTTTCATAAAGGCGCTACATAATTAAAATGGTTCAAGGGATTTTTTGTACAAAACAAATGCTACTCACCCTTTGCTTTATTCCATCATTGACTCATCTTAATCTACATAAATAGATAAATAACAGAATGGAAAACGATGATGTTTATCCCATGTGGTAAAGCTGTGTTTTGTGGCCACTCTGCAGTAGCTTTTATATGACTTTAGCAGCCTGTTACTATCTTTGAATTTAACATATTAGGTAAATGTAAGCCTCTTAAAAATATCAAGCCCATCAAATCAAGCTTTACGTCCGGGTAATAGTTTGAACCCTGAAAAAAACAAAAGGGCACATTATGTTTGTGCAAGTTTAACTAAAACAAGTAAAACAAGCCTACATTCTAGCACATTTTCTCCTGACCTGAGATGTTCCTTTACACCCAAGATCATCTTTATCCTCTGAAAACTAATTTCATCACTGTAAACAGCCATCTCTGCAAAAGGTCTCATAACCGATCAAAATGTTTGTAAAAATGGTTTGTAAAAAAAAAAAAAAAAAGGTTAATTTTGATCAATATCGGCCAGTAATTTTAACCACAAAACCACAGAAATCTGTACATCAGAAAAGGACCATAAAAATACTAGTGACCACATCCCAGCAGGGGGGTTCTTAGACATTTTGTTAACTTCACAGAGCAGAAATCCGCCAGTCATTTCTGTGCAGCCCTTCATGGCCCATGTGGAAGCCATTTAGAAAGAACAACATGGCTGCACCTCATAGCTGAGTTTTCTCTAAAATTTCTTCAAGATCAACCCTGAACCCCTCAGAAGAAAATGTTTGGTTTATAACCAGGCTTCTTGTTTTATAAATTCACAGATTTAAGATTTATGTAAATTTTACATTTCACAGATATTATGAATGGTCCTGACATCATCCAAAACCTAAATCAGGCTCACTGAGTAGTACTCTCTAAAGATCAAATCAACACTTTGGCTTAACACCTTTTGTATGTGTAGCAAACTCTTTTGTGTAGTAAAAGCGGATAGGTTACCTGTGTGGCTTTGTCGTTGACACAGGTTACGTTCTGACTCTCTGGCTGTTTGGGCCAGTGGCCATGCAGGTATGGCCCCACCAGCGTGTCCAGAGAAAGAGTCCGTCGCAGGGTCGGCTTCGGAGGACGAGCCTTTGTTTTGCACTCAACTGGAGAAACATTACAGAATAACCATTTTTAAAAAGTATGTGGCAAATGCTAGTGCAGACTATGGGGATTTTCCTATTTTAAAAAAACCCTGAATATATTGTATGACAACACGATATAAATTGAATATATCCTTAGATAGCTGCAATATTATTGGTGTTTGGACAAAACCTTTTCAAGTAACCTTACACGAGAAGGAAAATAAATACATTTTCAATGTAGGTTAATGTTACAAGATTTTATTCAACACATTTTGGACCATTTTTTATTGGTCCATTTGTCAAAAATCTTTAACAGTGGGAATGACCGCTGATACTTTCTAAAAAAAACTAGAAAAATATAAGAATGAAGATACCAGGTTTGGTTCTGACAACAAACACACTTTCTTGTATTGCTTTGCATACTTTTAATCCTGCTTTTATGTAGAGTCTCTGGTGTGATTTAGGCACATCCATTGTTATATAGTTCGTTCAAAGGCAAATAAAATAAACATCCCACATATTTGGAGCCAACGCATCAGAAAGTAGACAGTGCTGTTTGAGCACCTTACAAATCGGAAGCAAATGTTGAAGCAACATTAAACATCTAAAGTTTCTAACGCACACATTTAGGTTTTGAAACTAATGTTCATCCAGTGTCTGAAAGTAAGAATGCTGAGCTTAGGTCAGCATAGTCCACGGAAGTGATAAGACATGATCTTAGATCAGTGTTCTTGAGATAGCTGGTAAATATGGACACTGGTCTGGTTACTAGCATACATTGTCTGTTACAGTTAAGAAAAGTCATGAATAACCAACCATCTTTGTTCCCTGCAGCCATCTGTCACTGACTGGCTGTTACAAATGTAGATTTTTGGAGTTCTAGAAACTCCCAATTTTTACATGACTTTGTACCACACACTGTCGCTAGTTTCTCATACAGGTGCTGTTTAGGCCCAGTGATTTGACCCAGAAAGACCCAGCTCTTCTCTGTCACTTTGATATTTAGCCTCTACCACACCACCACCGGCCTTTGGTGTCACACCATGGCCTCATTCATTGTACTGCTGAAAACACGCTAAGAGCTCCGGCCTCACCAGCAGATGTTAAACCTCAAGCATGTGGTGTCGAGTAGGTTGCAAAACACTGCAAAAACCTGGTTCACTGTTCTGCGCTGCTCAACTTATCCGCACCCCACCCCCCAACAGCTCCATTCCCCATGAGCACAGAAAGCTGGCTACTAAAATAAACACGCTCTGGCACATGGACTTGAGTTACACACACAGCTCAGCCATGAACAGAGCAGAAACCCAACAGCCAGACGTGCTAATGTACACTGCTTCTCACCTGATGGAAAATTTGATGGGACCAATGAATCAAACACTTGGTCTATAAACCTGGTCTATAAACACAATGCTTCTATACAATTTTGACACTCTCACAACCAAATAACTGGGTCCAAGTATCCTAAAATAAGAATCAAAAATAGATGAATAGATCATTTTAGACTAAACTGCACTGTCAACAGTGAATCAACACAGAAAAATCACAGTGAAAAATCACTTTATTCTTTATTGGGGACCTAGTCTGTGGGGTTACTTGTCCAGACTGTTCTTAGATTTTAAAACCCTTCTTATGCAAAAGAAAACAACTGGTGTTTTCTAGTCATAATAGCTTTCTACAAAACCAGAGGCCCATATCAGGGCCTAAAAGCCTTAGTGGAGAAAGCAAGCCACATTCTGTTAGTAGCCTTGAGTTAAACAAAAAAGAAGGCCCATGAGGGTAAAATTGTCTTTTATACAACATAACCATGCAAAGCGGCAATCTTAACTGCACTTTATCGACATGGTTGGACTAGTGGCATACTTAATACTGCCTTGTGGCTGTTGATCTTAACATCACAACTCTGATACACGCCATGTCTTCCTTCTTTCCCATGCCAATGTAATTATCCTTAATTAATATGCATGTTATACTTCTATATTTTATTTTATATGTATACTTTGCACACTGTACAAATGCAGTGAAAATAAATGCATGAATAATGGTAAGGAATAAAAAACTATCAACATGTTCTGGATTACACCTAAAACCAGCAATCCTCAATCCTGAGATCTCTAACAGCACTAACTGCTCATCCCAAGCCTGGAAAGTTCTTGATTGGGTCCATGTTGCATGTAAAACCAAAACATGCATAATACTACACCCAAATAAGGTGGCATAGTGGGAAATCTCTTTCTGCATCAGCCTTACATGACTCTTGTCTAAAATAATGTGTCAACAAAATGTGATCTGGGCATTGCTCTGTTCCTGCTGCTTTTTCAATAGCATGTACTTCTTTCTGTTTCTTTTTTACACAAAGTGGGTACACATAAAGGAATAATGCTATGAAAACTGTGCATTTCAACCAAAAAAATAGCTTAGTCTAGAACAAGCCTCTGTGCCACATGGGATTATAGAGATCATGGGAAATTATATTTTAATGACGTTTTAACATGTTAATATGCTGGTTTAAAAAAAGTTAAACAGCTCTATCCATGCCCATACCTGACAGTGCATCTCTGCAGGAACGTGGTGGGGTTTTGTTGTGGAGCTGAAAGGGAACAGTGGCTCTGAGAGGCTGAAGACCCTGGTTGCCCCCCCGGGCCTTTCCACTCCAGCACGACATGCCCCCAAAAGCACGCTTCTTTCTTGTTTTTGGCCTTTACAAAGTCTGAGAATCCCCCACGTTTCCAGATATGTGTCTCAAGACCTCAGCTACTGAAATTCTCTCGATGCCTCCATACAAAGAGATATCTGTTTTGTTTATGCTAGCTCACTTGCTAGCAGCCAGCTAATTTCTTTTGTGAAGATAATTATTCCCACAAAACTTTTTTTAAAAGAAAAATAAAATAAAAAATGAAAACACTGTGGCTTTTTCTTACGGAATACCTCTCCGTAAGCAAACCAAACATGAACGCACCGACCTTTTAGTGGAGCCTGGGCTGAACATGTTAAAGTTTTGTGGAGCTCCTCTACATTGTTGGTCTCCTGCCAGTTTCTTCACTATCTGACAACAGTCTACATACTCGTGCTGGCAAGGGCGTGTCAAAGCACATGCTCTAAATATGATTGGCTGCTGCGATATACTACTTCTATCCTATTGGACGTTACAAGTATCGATCGTTTCTTGTGGGCGTTACCCGGCAGCTTTCCCCGCCCACACGACTAACACTCATTCGGAGTTTACAACATGCTTATGGATTAATGGAGATCTTTCTAAAATACTTATAAATTCACACATTAATATTGCTTCTTTCTTGCCTACTACCAAGCGAAGGTAAGGTTTACATAGAAAGATAATTGACAATTATGGCATTATGTTCTTAGTGGTTACTTGTTGTTTTGTATTTTTATTCTTATCAAAAATGAAATGTCTTCAAAACATGATTCATTTTACATCACGTAGCCACTTGCTTTCTTATTTTTCTGCAAAAAAATAAGACAATATGGACTGCTTGATGTCAATAACAAGGACAGTCCACCAGAGGTCCCTTCCCTCAAAGTAATTGGATCCAATAGTTCATACAACTTCACCCAGTCAGTTCACATATTTCAATCTTGTCTAAAAGTTAACATCTGAGCTATTATTTTAGACAATAAAAACCCTCCACACACATAAATTTCAGTGATTTATAAGTAAAACCAGATGCACACAAATGTGAACTGAGATAACCAAAAGGAGGATAATTTTGTTCCCCCAAAAAATTAAGCACTGCCTCTATATAAAATATACACCAATCAGCCATTAAACATTAAAATCACTGACTAGTGAAATGAATAACACAGATTATCTTGTAACAGTGGCCTCTGTGAAAGGATGGGATATACTTGGTAGTGATTGAACACTCTTGGTTCTCAGTGTGTTTAAAAGAGGAGAAACGGGCAACTTGAGCAACAACTAGGTTCAGATTGTGACAACTAGTTAAGTTGGTGTGAGCATCTCCATAATAACAGGTCTTGTCCCCTGCTCGAAGTAGTCAGAACCAACAAAAGTGATGCACAGAAGGACAAAAGGTAAACCAGAGACAGGGTCATGGGTGCCCAAGGCTCACTGATGCATGTGGGGAGCAAAGACTGTCCCATTTGTTCCAATCCCAAAGAAGAGCAGTATCACAAATTGCTGAAAAACTTAATCCTGACTATGATATTAAGATGTCACAACACACAAAGTATGACAGCTTTCTGTGTATGGGGCCACTACAGAATGGTCAGAGTGCCCATGCTGACCCCTGACTACCGAAATGTTCCACTGGGAAATTCTGACATTAATGTGGATATTACTTTGATACTTACTATTTACCTAAACACCGTTGCAGACCACACTGCAAAAATAGTTTAGGAACGGGTTGAGGAACATGACAAAGAGTTCAAGGTGTTTCTCTGGTCACCAGATTCTCTGAGTCAGATTAAGCAGTGAGGATGTGCTGGACAAACTAGTCCGAACTATGGAGGCCCCACCTCGCGACATTCAGAACTGCAGGATCCGCTGCTAATGTCTTGGTGCAAGGGGGACCTTTGGAACATTAAGCAGTTTTGATATTATGGCTGATCGGTGTATTATATACAAATAAAGCAGCACAACTCATCAAGCAACCAAAGCTTTACAAACATAGGAGAGCCATTAGAAGGTCTACGTTTTAATTTTACATTTGCTGCTGTCCACACACACACACACACACACAACGTCAGGCATAAATGTAGGTGGCACAAGCACATCAGGTGAAGACATTTACAGTCATTCTAGATGAAATTCTCATCAGTTCTCATGCAGGCAAACAAGCAAAAATTCATTCTTGCCTCTTATCTCTCATCATATGATCATTCTGACATGTGGAGGATGGAAGAGATGAAGGGAGATTATATGGAATTACTATAAATTCACTAGAGATGGAAGAGGATAACAACACCGTTCACGCTAAAATTCAATACTTTCTCAGTCAAGACTGAGAAAGGCATCCCTGACCAGAGCAGTTAGGCTCTTTCCTAATGATGAATGATCCTGATGAGTCTGAATGGGGGTGAAGAGAGTTGAAAAGAGGGTAGGGGTCATGTTTCTTTTCACTCGTTAGGCTGAACTCTGACCCCCCTAGCTAGGGGACAGAGCAGGACTGGGCTCTGTGCTGATGTTGACCAAATACTCATTGGATTTGAGGCTGGCCAGAGACTTGCTGCTGGGGGAAGAGGCCAGAGAACCACACAGGCCCAGCATAGACGGAGTGGTGTCTTTGGCTGGGAAAAGAAAGGAAAGAAAAAAAGAAGAAAACAACAACATCATATGTTAGAAACACATGTTCTCACCCACAGTGTAACTGGAAGACCTGCAATCCATCACCCACTCAGAGTTCAGCCAGTGATACAGCTGATAGCTTATTACAACAAACTGGGTCTCTGTAGGCCAGAATATAAATGTGTGTGTTTGTGTGTGTGTGTGTGTGTGTGTGTGTGTGTGTGTGTGTGTGTGTGTGTGTGTGTGTGTGTGTGTG
>JBBJLR010000029.1:7624496-7639540 GCA_037577145.1 Brachypetersius gabonensis
TGTGTGTGTGTGTGTGTGTGTGTGTGTGTGTGTGTGTGTGCGTGCGTTTACCCGCCGAGCACCAGGCAGTCTCTCCATTCTGCTTTTCCTCCTTCTTAAGGGAATCTCTTGAATTCAGATTGATGTCACCAGAAAAGGTCAAACTGTGAAAACTTCTCCTAAACAAATGAATAAACACAAAAAAATATGAAATTATTCATAACTTCAATTTCAAAATGTGTATCTATTTGTGACAACAATATGTTGAAAAAGTCGATTCAATCTAAGTGGTATTAATAACACTCTAACGCGTCTATTTCTTGTATAAAGTGTAAAGTATGTAAAGCCCACTCCTACAACATATATTTTGTAAACTATACAAAATATTCAGACGAATGCATTTTGTGTATTTGCATTCTCCGATTCCACATACTTACCGGCGAAATAGTTTTACATCTCCTTGGTTGTTGGCAGCCCGTGTAGATGGCCACCGATTGACTAATGTGACTGATTGGTCTTTTGGCAAATGGGCAGATTCACATGGAATAACACCAGTCCTGCAGTACACAGGAGCCCAACAGAACAGAAAAAAGAAGTGTGAGAAATGAGAGAGTGAGTGTGAGTGAGAGAGAGAGAGAGAGTGAGAGAGAGAGAGAGAGAGAGAGAGAGAGAGAGAGAGAGAGCAATCTCGTGAATGTGGGGGTAGAAAATGGCATGCATAAGATGCATTCCACAGAGAGTAATGGTGTTATTATTGTAATGTTTATGGCACTGCATGTCTTTCTGTATGTGGGACTGCATGTTTATGTATTAATATGCATGGATTAACTACATAGCTGAGAGAATGATTGTCACACAGTGAGTTCTGAACATTTTTGTTGATGGAAGGTGTAAGAGCAAAGGGTCTAGCTAGAGATATAACTAAGATGGGGGAGGGATTTTTGATTTAGATTTAACACTAAGCATTATTACTTTTATTAGCCCTCCAAAAATCCAAGGTTAAGTTTTGCGGCCTAAATGGACACATAAAACCTTTCCAGTACTTTCTATCAGTCATAATGATATAATTAACGTTTTTGTCCCAAACTGGCACTTGAACAAATTAAATGCTACATCAAAATGTGTCACGCATCATTATCTATCCGGCCATTATCTGAGCTGCTTATCCTAACCAGGCGGGTTCTGGAGCCTATTTTACTATAAAAATCTTAAACTGACCCATTGCTGATCCATGTGTACGTCTCCAAACATGGACCAGAAATGAGCCAGTGTTTATAGTGCATCATTAATATGTACATAAACATATTTTGAATGTGTACGTACAGTTGTGCCTGTAGTTCCAGTATAATGGCCTCCAGCTCTTTCTTTTCTTGTTGGCTCTGGATCTGAAGATCCTCCAGTTTAGCATTTAGTCTCTTATTTTCTGTCTCCATATTCTTTAGCTGTGACTCTCGCAACCGCACCAACTCTTCCAGATAACCCTGATTAGAATCACAAATAAAAAACACAAATTTTATAAGACACACACACACACGCACACTCACACACACACATATACATATATAAACGTAACACTTTTATTTTCCATCCCACATCACAGGTGAATGTGCAGTTTGATCACACAGTATGCTGACTGCAGGAATGTCTGCCAGAGCTGTTGCCTGTGAAATGAATGTTCATTTCTCTACCATAAGCCGTCTCCAAAGGCATTTCAGAGAATTTGGCAGTACATCCAACCGGCCTCACAACTGCAGACCACGTGTAACCACACCAGCCCAGGACCTCCACATCCAGCATGTTCACCGCCGTGATCGTCTGAGACCAGCCACCTGGACAGCTGCAGCAACAATCGGTTTGCATAACCAAAGAATTTCTGCACAAACTGTCAGAAATTCAATGGGGTCTGGACTTGACTGCAGTTTGTTGTCGTAATCGACTTGAGTGGGCCAATGCTCACATTGGATGGCGCCTGGCACATTGGAAATGCGCTCTGTTTATGGATGAGTCCCGGTTTTCACTGTGCAGGGCAGATGGCAGACAGCGTGTGTGGCATTGTGTGGGTGAGCGGTTTGCTGACGTCAACGTTGTGGATTGAGTGGCGATGGTGGGGTTATGGTATGGGCAGGCGTATGTTATGGACACTGAACACAGATGAATTTTATGGATGGCATTTTTAATGCACAAAGATACCGTGACGAGATCCTGAGGCCCATTGTTTTGCCATTCATCCACGACCATCACCTCATTATAATGCACAGCCCCATATTGCAGGGGTCTGTACACAATTCCTGGAAGCTGAAAACATCCCAGTTCTTGCATGGCCATCATACTCACTGGACATGTCACCCATTGAGCATGTTTGGGATGCTCTGGATCTGCGTATATAACAGCGTGTTCCAGTTCCTGCCAATATTCAGCAACTTTGCTCAGCTATTGATGAGGAGTGGACCAACTTTCCACAGCCCACAATTAACAACCTGTTCAACTCTATGCAACAAAGATGTGTTGAACTGTATGAGGCAAATGGTGGCCACACCAGATGTTGACTGGTTGTCTACCACCCCACCACCACCCCAGGGATATGTTTTGTGTGTTCACCTTCTGAGCATAGACTATCTTGAACCTCTGCTCCATCTTGCGGCACTTGGTACTCCAGCTCTCCTCATCAGTGACCAGGGGAATGTACGGATGCTCAGCCACACTGTCCTCACTCGCACTGCTGTCCACACTGTGCCGGTCCTCCTCATCACTCAGGTAGTCATAGCTACAGAGCAAGCATAGCAACAGCATCACTTAGATACTCATAATGACAGAATAAATATACAAACACTATCAGTACAGATACACAGTGGATGACAAACACATGAATCAAAATAGCTGTAGGAGACTTTTATTATTAAGAACTTTTCACAGATACTATGAATTTCAAAGTGACATTGATGTGCTTGTTTTTTAGTTAAATTGATATTTTGACTCTGAAAACATATTGTTAGAGTATAAGAGTTCACATTAAAAACACAGAAAGGAAAATATTTGTAGAAAATCTACTCCAAGGGGGTTGAATACTTTTGCAAGCCTCTGTAGATTTCACAATCATCAAATCTCAAACAGCCATCTTTGTAGATGCTGTTGGTCATGGGCAGATGGTTTAAATGGGCTAGTACAGCTAGTCCTAAACCTTTTTATAGCTAGTCTTAACCTTTTTTCAAATAAAAACATTAGGTATAATCGCTGGCATCTGTGTCATTTTACTGCTGGTTAACAATAGACTAGGAGCTGATTATTTTGGACAGCAGCACCACCAAAAGGTCAGAAGACAAATAAGATTTGCCTTGACCCCAAGCTGTTGATAGACTTTAACTGTGATTTTATGTCAAATGCATTGCCCCTAGATTCGTTCTCCACTTGAGATCTCTGCATCCCTGCGGAATTAGGGGTGATGAGTGGGTTTAATTAAAATATTTAAGACATGCTGTTGCCTAGTACTCTATGTGTGTGCTTTTAAGGCCCATTTTGATGCCTATAACTGCTTAAAACTGACATTCGGGATCAAATTATTATAGGTTTATAAAAAAGTGCAATACAGCTGTAACATATAGTGTGATTAGTCTGTTAGATTGACATAGGCAACAGTGTCATTGCTTCTTTACTGTAGCTAAAGAAGTGTTTGTGTAGCTAAACAGTGTACATAATGCTGTAGTGTTTGAGCTACTGAGAGGTGCTATTACTTTAATATCCCATCCAAAATTATGGTCACTGATCATTATGGGTATTATACATGGCATGCTGCTTTATATATTTTCATGCACATCTCAGATTGTCTTTCTGACATTCACATCTCTAAGCTTGCAAAAATATAGCAGCGGTCACCAGGGCTCAGACTTTGAGGTCAGGTTTGATACAGGCCAGACTCTCGCATGAAGGAGAAGAAATCCTTCATTTGAAATGACATCTCTCACCTCTGGGTAAATTTCAGGTACGGTGTGTAATCAATCACAGCGGGCGTCTTTCCATCTAATACCTCTCCCTTCAAACAGAAACTGAGAGAAAGAGAAAGTGAGAAAAAGAGAAATACAGGAGACAAGATCATTAAAATGCTCACTGTGTCTCTGTAATTCACAGCTATGGTGTTAAAGTATTTCGAATCACAGCTTGGCAGAGTGAGGTGTTAATCACTAGACAGTAGTAGATGCACACTGTAATGTTGGTCTCAAGCAGTAAATCACTTTCTACAGACGTTCTCACCTGAAGTCAATAGCACTGAGTCCAATCAACATCCCTGTCAGGACTGTAGCTTCCTCTCTAAGCATAATGGCACCATCATCATAAAACCTCCTGCAGACCAGCACACACACACACACACACACACACACACACACACACACACACACACACAAAGTTATGTTCACATAGCTAGCCAAAGTGATCTAGGCCCAAAAAACAACATATTTCCCACAAGAATTTCACCCAACACAGTGCTACACTATTTTGCTTTGTAGTAATACTTAACATTCTCAAGTTTCTTGAGAGGTTGTTTGTGCTGTAGTTTCTTTCATGTAGGGTCTGAACAGACATAAACAATGCAAGGTCATTCTAACCTGGTGGTCCGAGTATCTCTTAAGGCTGTGGCAATATATTCTGATAGACGCTTCTCCATTAGAGCCATGCGAATCCATGCCCGGCCCTACAGAAAGTAGGAGGACAGACCTTCAGAGAAAATGGACAACTGACATATAGCCAAGAACTAGAACAAGAAAAGAAGCCAGAGAAAAGCGAAGGAGTGTTCTGAAATGCAGCACCATGGTTATTCCACAGTGGACCAGATGAAAGCATAAAATGACATATTTACACAGCGAGTGGCAGAATTTCTGTTTATTCCTCAGGGCGCTGAATAGGAAGCTGCAGTCAGGAGGGGAGAGAAAGTGTTTAGAACATAGGAGACATGATTCTTGCCTTGGCTCGGGAGGTGCTGATGTTTTCAATGTTCTCAATGCTGCTGATGCAGTTGTTGTGAACTTTACTGCAGGCCAGGCGCACATAGTCCCAGAAACTTCTCTGTCCATCTGAACTGAACCAGCCCCCTGGACCTGACCCAACACAACAAAAAAGGTATTATAGCTCAGTACTAATATGATTTGATTAACAGTTACTTTCACGCGAGAGAGTGAATGATCTTACCCTTGAAGCGATGACTAAGAATGTGCTCCAAAATAGCAGCAAAGTTAACAAACTCTTCAGATGAGTCATCGATGGGTTCAGCTGTGTACTTCTCCAATAAGGTCTTTACTGAAAACCTGAAAGAGATATAAAAAAGCATTTATATTTCGACAGAATTTCTAGAGAATCACCGTACCAAAGTGACCTCTCACACGCACACACACTCTCAGTTCTCCATTCTGAAGGACCGGCAGCTTTTGGGAGTGGTGCCACAGTAGGCCACTGAGGTCACCCCCAATTGTCCTGTGTGCTACACAATGTGCCTCTTCAGATGTCCTTCCCTATTACCACAGCGGCAATCACAATCAGAGTCCTTGTGGGGCAATGCTACTGTCGGCGTGACGACCTTTGTCCGTTTGCCTGGGTTCCATTCCAACCTCTGTGTCTGCTCTTTTTTTTTAAGATCAGCTTCACAGAAATGACAGAATACCCTAAACACAAACACCCACACACTCTTTCTCTCCACCCACTCACACTACCAGTAGTCGCCTGATCTATTTAGGGCTGCTCTCTGAACGGGTACAGTTTTGCCGCTGTGGATCTCCCCCAACCCTGCAAGGCTTTTCTTGCTCCAGCCAACCTGCAGGGCTCTGGCATGCAGAGACTGCTCTAACCCACACAACCAAAATTCAGAAGACTGGCAGAATTTTCCAGAGGTGACACCCTTCATGCCTTCATGGGGAACACCAGCATTACTGAAGGGAAGACAGCCCTGTCTGTGGGTGGCTCCTCTATAGCCCGGGGCAAGACATCCATCACCATGGGCAAGTCTTCGATCACCCGCGGAGTCACCACCACATCCATGGGGGACTCCACCATTACGAGAGGCAAGACCACCATCTCTCTGGGCAGAGCCAGTTTCAGCCGGGGCAAAACCACCACCTCCTTCCGCAAGGCCCTCATGCCCAAACGCCGAACTACTTAGATGGGAAAGAACACCACAATCTTCGGAATGAGGAGTAAGAAAACAACGAAAGCAAGAGAGACATCAGATGAGAACGAGACAAAAGAAACACAGCAAGAAAAATCAGGAAGGGACTCACGGAGATCAGCACGCATAGCATCCATCTTAATGAGAAAGACCTCTTTCACGAAAGGGAAAACCAAACTGCTAAGAAGCAAGAACGCCATCTCATGGGGAAGGACCACCATCTCGAGGAGCAAGACCAAATTGAGGATGGGGGAAACTGCATTTGCGGTGGGTACAACCACGGTAACACACGGAGAGACCACTAGCTCCTTAAGTAAGGCCACTTTAAGTCAAGGAAAGAAGTCAGTAACTGTAATAAAAACGCTCCTCAAAAGAGGCAAAGAAACTCAATGGAACCTCTACTGGGATTTTCATCTCTGACTGAAATACATAAACATGTACATATATACACACGACAAGCAGACTTTGGGATAAAGAATGCTCAAGCAGGTCAGTTGCTCTGTGAGATGCAAGTGTGTTGCATGTCTTAGATTTGAATTCTAGCGTCACAATTTACGGTACCTTTAATGAGCTTGGAATCTTGTATGAAATTATTGTTCCTGTGTTGGAATATGATTGATAAGTCTAAGCTTTAGATTTAAAGGAAATATATTCAGATGTGTGATGAGTATTGGTATTATTCTAATGTCATGACTGTGTTGCGAATTGAAAGCAAGAGCTGTCAAAATGCTGGCAGGACTTCAGTATGAACCAGCTGGTATGTTGTAATGTGTACACACCCACGACGCCATGTGTCCCAAGACAACCAATGAAGATACTGTTTTTCAGGAGGTCTTGTCATATAAGTCGACGGCGCAGACACTTAGATGACATGACCAACACATGTAGTGTGTGGAACCACTGAAAGACATATAGCATATATCCTAAGGCAACACGCTGACTGCTATTTCTAGCTAGGATAAGTAACAATTCTTGTTAATAAATTGTACCTCAACATGAACACAAGCTTTGTAATAGGTTTCATTGTTCATTTTGCTCAAAGTAGAAAGGCAAATCTGTTCTCATCTCAGTAACAGAAGATAAAAGCTAAGTGGAGCTTGCTTTGGAAAAACAGAAAAGATTGGAATATTTTGTGACTAAGAATTCAAAGATTTAAATGTTGTTGGTGACTTCTTGCAACGTTATAGAAGATCACATGGATTAAACCAAATATACAATATCCTAAGCTATTTGTGCCATCACACTTTTAGTAGCACCCATGTACAGTATCAACCAAGATACCACTGGAGCAGTTCCATGGGTAAACAATGCTAAGGAACTTAGTGATGTCACCACCGATTGTACCCTCTCAACAATGTGTCCTTCAGTGTGTTCTACGGCCTCGCCTTAGCAACTGGACAATGACATCTACTGTCCCCCCGGCCCCCAGATAGTGCTGCGGCCTCCTACGGCAGCCTCTGTCCATTCACGGCACACAGGGGAGGTATGTGGCCCTGTGGAGCCCACGTCGTCCTGCTCAACAAGGGGCTTTATGCTGCTGCATGGGGGTTGCACTGAACACGCTAAGCATTCTGGTCCCATCCCAGAACTTGTTACACGGATCTTGTAACATCCAGGCAGGCACTGTCTGCGAACGTTGGGGTATGCTGCCAGGGAATGTGATGAGCCATTACATCCTCATCCTGTGAAATCAGGAAGAAAAAAACCTTCCCCAGGGAAAGGAGACAAGATTCAGCCCCAACGTGATCAACACCTTCCAGGCTGGCTGCTGGAGGAGACCCCCTATTTGTCCTCCACCTGAAGTTGGTTCTCCTCCACCATGGGTAACACCAGCATAACGGAGGGCAGGACGGCCCTCAACCTGGGAAGCACGTCCATCAAGAGGGGCAAGACCAAGATCATGATGGGCAACTCCTCCATCTCTCGTGGGAAGAGCACCACAACTTTAGGCTCCTCCACCGTCACCAGTGGCAAGACCAAGATCTCCTTGGGTGGTGCCTCCTTCAGCAGGGGCACCAAGACCACCTCTTTCCGAAAGGCATTTATGCCCAAGAGAAAGACTCTTTAATTGGAAGTTCAAATTGTCTGTGAAAGGGTCTATGGGAAGGGTGATGGGTACCAGGGTTGGAGTTGAGGGGTTTCTCCAGCATGAAAAAACAAACAAACCTGAAATTGTCAAAGAAACATGGCACCATCGCAGTGGAATTCTGAGGGGATACTTTTGGGCATCAACAAACCAAGTTTTGTTTCATTTATTTATTTGGGAAACTTTGGGAATGAATTTGACGTCAACTTTTTTTCTGTTCGATGAATTCCTCTGGATTAAGTCCTGGAAGCAGGTTAGTGAACTGAGAGTCTTGCTCAGGTGTTTTCCAATGCAACAGCTGACATTCTTTTTTTCACTGTCAATCTAATTACAGATGCAGCGAACCAGGTCTTCTTGGCAGTTAAATATAAATACAGCAATTTTTTAAATTGTTCTTAATGATTAATTTCGTATTTGTTCAAGTTTGGTGCTGATGGGTTTTGCAAAAGCAACAGACGTGTAACTGCAGGGCTACTTCAAACTGAAATTATGGCATGAGATGCCTCTCATTTCTAAGGTTCTTGCTCTACAATTTCAATGAATCAAATGTTTTTTGAAATAATAAGTGTTTTAAATATGACTGTCTACCTGCATGATTTAGGCAGCATTTTAAAATTAAATGAGTCTAAGCTATCTTACTTTGTGAGTTGTATGATAAATGTTGAAGGCTTTGAAAAGGGGGAAAAGTCCAGATGTTGAGAGTGGCATATATCTCTATCATCTGGGCTCTTCCACAGTGACAATAGATTTTCAAAGCAAGGAGTCCTTTATTCCTCAACACAAACCCATGTAAATGGCAGAGGCGTAAATATGTAGGGCTCCAAGCTAGAGTGGGCAAATGCAAAGCTAAATTGCTGCCTTTCTTAAGTAAGTTGAAAGAAGAGCTGGCATGCCCGAAATGCTAATTGGCGAATGTGGCAGCAAGATGCCCTTGGTACGATTTGACACTGAAAAACAAATGTACAACCCCTTAACAAATGGCTTTTGTGCTTCTGCGCTCGCCCACCTTGGCACCGAGCCCAAGGAAAGCCATGCTATGGCTCTTTGAAACACTCCCTCAGAAGGGCAGGTTTATGGGATTTTAATGCGCTCTGAGGCAAGACTGTCTATCTTTTTTTTTTTTACTGCCTCAGAGGCATGGCACATTTCACGAGTTTGTCGTTTAGCCTCTAACAGCATAAACGTGCACATTCTTAGTCTAGACATGATGTCTCTGCAAGTCAAAGGTCATATTTCAATCGATTCTGTTAGTTCACTTCCTAGCTAATCATCCCATTCTTTCCCTGATGTCCGACTACCTTCCTCAGCATCTTTTTTAGTCACTAAAACTCTTCTTTCTCCTCCCTCCTTGTCTCCCAGATGGTGTCTTCACTCTTGAAGCTCAAGACCTAGGATCAGTATTTAAAAATGTTCCTCCAATTCACCAACATTACAAACCAAGATTGTCCCAGATCAGGTCCCTCAAAAATACACCCCAAGCAAATACACCCTAAGCACAGTAATCAAAATGTCCTCAGGACACTTTACCATTTGACACTTTACTATTCGACATTTTGTATGAGGTATAAATGGCTAGAGTATGTGTTGAGTATACGGCAGATGTATGTGATTCTGAGGGTTGATGATGGCTGACTCGAGAGATAAATACAGTGTTGTTCTGATGGAAGTTCACACTCACCAGCTTTGATCATGGTATGTAATATCTGGAGTATCTGTGCCATCGGTAGTAGGCAGAGTAGTGCAGAGAGTAAGGAGGGATATTGGGTAGGGTATTTAAGAAAGTAAGTTGTAGTGAAGTAGTTACAGATTCTTCCATAAAAAAAGAGAGTTATGGATTGACTCCACTTTTTTCCACATTAAATGACACTACATGAAAATGATCTAATGTCACTGCATTCAAACAACCACAGAATCATATCAAGGACAGAATTCAAACCGAAATAAATCTATCCTGGTGAACAAAAGGGACCAAAATAAATCTATCCTGGTGTCTATCCACAAAAAAAAAAGTCTAAAGCAAGAATGGCATTTGTCTTTCTTGCTTAAGTATCTTAAGCAAGAAAGACAAATGCAGGATATATCTGTCGGTAGACACTGTTTTTGTCTGTTTAGAGGCGAGGAAGAAAAGAGCTTCATGTAGCATGTCTTTTCCTCAGCCGCTTTAGAGACTCACTTTTAGAGAGTTCAGCTCCAGACATAGAAATATTCCAAACCTTCTTAGCTATTCAGCACTAATTCACAGTTGCTCATGCATATAATTTCCTCCTCTTAACCTCCACCCAACATTCTCCCTCATTATGGGAAGCTAAAATGAAAAAAAGTAGGAATTTGAAAGGCAATGTAAAAAAAAAAATCCATAGAATATTAATGCTCGCATTTTATTTTCTTTAGGTTGAACATGCTGCGGCCATCAACTTCTCTCAGCATCTGCCACACAAATCTTAATACAAATGATTAGCATTTCAAGAGCCTGCACTTCTGTCAAAAGTCTCCACAGCAGCCTGTAGCTTTTTAATCAGCTTAAAATCACTGCAAGCACGACCAACAGACAAACCACTGTGGGTTATTGGTTAAACCAAAAATTACTGAGTTTAGTGGAAGTTGTTTTTTGGGTTTTTTTGTTTGTTTTTTTAAGGCTCAGAGAGTTGTGGACTTTCTAAGGGAGGCAGCGTCATGCTCTCGAACACACAGAGTCTTACCCAGAGACTTTCATCAGAACTGCTGGATCTCTGACCTCTCAACTTTGATCTGGAATGGACGTCATCATGCCCTGTTCTCCTTTTATTTACATGTGAAGCCCCTTAGGATCACCCTATGATGATCACTGTACTGTTACACGTCACAGTTACTGTACACGAGTCCTTCATCAGTGTGTTCACACCACTCCAACTGAGACCCCAACAGTGAAGCTCCTCAGGCGGATCAGCTCCATATAAGATTGGGATATGAAAGCCAAAACCTGATCCCAGACGTTTTTACACATTTGGCTTCAAACATACATAAATCTTTAAAATGTGCTGGTGAACACTGATGTGGATTCCAGTCCCTGAAAACATAAACTCACAAATTGTTGCTGTCAGAAGAAAACCTTGACACTGTGTCCAAACTTCATAATAACCTGAAGCATAGAAATGGTTCAAAACGGGTCAAATTTTGCTTCATTAACATACAATGAAAGTTATAGAAAGCTTTTCCCTCTCCTCAAAGTTTCAATCTGACAGCAATGTTATATGGTCCCTCTCACTCCTGTTATATTTTGAGGTAAATGTAAACCACGTGACTGTGTTTGGTTTGTATGTCTGTAAAACACAAATTGTGTGTCTGAATGGTAGGAAAGACACTGCACTGTGACTAATGTTTAAAACATAAGCACTGATTTGCGAAGAGGGCAGTTCTAGCTTGCAGTGAGAACCAACTGTGTCTCTTACAGTCATAAACTCCATCCTATCTCTATGCCTGTCTCTTTCCATTAGTCTACAATAAACACACCTACGCATGTCCTAGTCTAAATTATTTGAATGCTCTGCACAGAGTTTTCATGACGCAATCAATTCGAACCCATCTGGATTTAACTCAGCTGCCAGTAGCGCTACAGTGCCCACTGGAGGGCTCACAGGAAATGAAACACCTCATTTTCTGTTCCTTTTTTGTGTCAGTACTCCCCAATAATGTCTTTACTCCACCCGGGCTGCTCACAACTAGCAGTCACAGTCAGAAAATGCCACTCTGGGAACACATTAATTCACAACTTTTCTTCTTTGATGCCAAATTTATGGAGAACCTTCTCCCCAGAGCTGCAGCATACGTTTGCTAACCATCCCATTAGATACGCAAATGCAAAATAAGCCCCAATTTCATCAACAGACAGCCCAGTTCAGTGGGGGACTGGATGGAGAGCACAGTCTGGCGACTGGGACACACAGAAGGTTTCAGCTTTGCAAAGCTTATAGTCCTCAAAAACACTAAGCAGTAAAGGAAGACTTAGCTCATTTATACGCTTGTCCTAAAGCATAACAGACATTCATTGTCCTAGATATCTTAGCTAGCACCTATTAATGAAATTTCAGGTTTTAACCTTCTCACTCATTTCACGTTCTTGTCTTATGTAGCTTGTATTAAGATGTCCTAGATTACACTTGTCTTGACATGGTCAGGTAAATGTACTGGCCAGTGTTCTTGTCAGCAAAAATGTCTTCGTCCTCACCAAAGTCCATTTTTGAAATCTTTTTCCCCCCTTCTTGCTGTGTTAGCATGTTGTGTGTTTTACCAGTGTTTTGCAGCCACCTGGACGCTAGAACTTTGGGAATTGATGGTTCTGACCGTGGTGCATGTTTAATAAACAGTTGCTGATGTTGTCTGATGCCCAAGTAGTCTTTAATTTTGCCTGTTCACAAATCTCATGGTTGTGGAGCCACATAAAAAAAACATGTCTACACGTTCTACAGGGAACTAAATGAACGGTATATCAAATAACAAACATGCATACACTCAGGACAGAAGGTGTAACAAGTGTTCCTTGGCGCAATTACTACTTGTTTAAAGAAGAATTGCCGTCAGTGGCTCTTTAAAGAAATGTGCCAGAATTTTCTGCAATGAAAGTCTGCAATGACTTCATTTTTTTTTAAATAAGGGCCAATATCATGGAAAACCTTCACCTCATTTTCTTAAAATAAAAGTTTAAATACGTTTTTTTAATAAAAGTTAAATCTTTACCATTTATTCCAAATTAATACCCTACTAATAGAAATCTCACTAAAAAAAGGGAGCAAGCTTTAAAATTATCGTTATGATGTCACAACTTTTGATGTCAGCCTACAGCAGTTCAGCCTCATTCACTCATTCCTGAGCTGTAAGGAATTTTTAGAACATTGCTTTTTGAATGAGGTGCATTCCAGGACAGCCAATTAGAACATACTATGGAAAATGCCATAAGCTGAATTTAGTGCAGTGGTTCCCAACCTTTTTTCCTTGAAGCCCCCCTTTGCCAGTGTCCAAGACAAGCCAGGCCCCCCCAACCCCAACTCCTACCCACATAAACAGAATAAAGTGATTAATTATGAACTTTTATTTGCAAAAAAATAAAAGGTTTTGATTCTTGTACTCTTATACACACACACACACACACACACACACCTTTCTCAGACATTGGGATTTTATGAATGTGTACAAATTTTGGTAACCATAGTGCAGACAGAATTGTGTGCACCCCCTGTGATCTCTAGCGCCCCCCTAAGGGGGGCCCGGACCCCAGGTTGGGAACCACTGCTTTAATGCATAAAGAGGGTGAGTGTGGATGATATCATAATCGTTTGTCTCTCCTGGAACAATCATGTCCTTGACTGCTGTTTCTATGACGCCAGGACAACGGGACCTTCCGGGGTGACAGTGTTCTCTGTCCATGCAGTAACTATACAGAGTCCACATCATCAACAGGATGTTATAGTCAATGCCCACTCAACACATGACAAACACCATGATTTAACAAGCTATGGCCTGTAAAAAATATACAATGCATCAGCTGTTGTGTGTTTTTCAAGCGGCTCAGCTATGAGTCACCCAGCACATATGCTGGCACCATGCACTGGACAGTAAACTGAAACACACACACACACACACACATACACACACACAATGTATAGACATGTATACAGCCATCTGGGGAAACTCAACAGTGGCCTTTGCAGAAGCCAAGTGCCATTCACACTCAGTGAGCATTCTCTCTCTGTCTCTCTCTGTCTCTCTCACTCTCTGTCTGTCTCGCTTTGTCTCTCTCTGTTCACTTATGCAGTCTTGACCTTAAAAAGAAGTCTCACCACTCACACAAGTTGATGGATTATAAATAAAATGTATGAGATTGACGAGGGTAATTGCCCATTCACAGCTGAAAACACGTTTTCATCACACGCTCCCACATTTCTTAATTAGTGCCTAATATTTTTTTCAGTTTGGCCCCCCTCGAGACCCAGGGATTTCCGAAAACATCCGCGGTAAATGCAGTAACATTTACAGGTCTTAAATTACTTCAGAAACTATGTGTTCCCCCCCTATTTAACACATGCACCTGCAGTTTCTGAAAATCAAAGACTTCCCTTCAGGAAGTGTTAATTAGCACTCCACCATCACTTTTTCACAAAACAGACGAGTTTAAATATCCTTTTTAAACAAACAGCTTTTCTACAAGAGAAACCGTAAACACACTGAACCTGAATCATCCCAACGGCACCCAAATACTAAGAGGTATTTCTCACTCATTCTAGAATCGCTTACTCCTTCCTATGGTCTTGGGTAGGGGTGAGCAATATAACCAAAATCTTCTATCACGGCAGAAGTAATTTTCTACCTCGATAACAATATATATCACAATATTGCAATTTGTATCTGGAAATGCATAAATAAAAATTCAAACACAAAGAAACTGTTGTATATAATGTAATTTTATTTAAACTGTGAATTGCAGCATTACTTTAAGTAAAACAACAACCATACTGTTTTTCACTTGCTTTGGACCCTGCTGCTTATACAATGGTGCGGCTTATCTATGGATTTTTACAGTTAACGGTGACCAGGGGCACACTATCAAGCAAGCGCAAGAGCGAGACAGACAGTTCACGGCAGGTTTTGAGAGCAAATCAGACCAAGTGAGCCCAAATGCAGTAAGAGAGACACAAGGATTAATGACGGACTTTTCTGGTACAGTAGGCTGGTTATTTTGATACAGTATACGGCCACATTACTGCTCCTTTACTGACAAACCAAAGTACAACTCTTACACGAGCCAACAAACACACAGTTCTTTTACACACACTTCAAACACACCATACAATACTTTTA
>JBBJLR010000029.1:7643019-7683024 GCA_037577145.1 Brachypetersius gabonensis
GTTAATTTTCATGGCAAAGAAGGACTATGCAATTCATCTGATCACTCTTCATAACATTCTGGAGTTTATGCAAATTGTTATTATAAAAACTTAGCAACTTTTCCAATTTCCCATATGTCTGTCATTCTCAAAACTTTTGGCCACGACTGTATATATCTATATATAATTCCAGTCAATCCAATACTCACAGAAATGGTCCTAATATCTAGTGTAAATCATCCCCAGAAGAGTAAAGGCTGTTACTGCAGCAAAGGGGACAAATCTCACTAAAAATACTCTTGATTTCTCAAGAAAAGACTAAGCAGGTGTCCACAAACCTTTTTAGTACAAATATACACATCTTATGGACAAAAGTATTAAGACACACCTGTTTTTCAGGGTTTGGGTTGGAGAGTAGTCATAATGTTTCTGCATACCAAGGCATTTTAGACAACACAATGCTTTCAAGTTTGTGGACACTTTGGGGAAGAACCTTTTCTATTCCAGCATGACCATGCCCTGGTGCACAAAGCAAGGTCGTAATAACATGACTGATGATGATTTAGCACCCAATTAGACATTGCACATCTGGGTAGCAGTAGGTGATTGCACATGTTATTGTGCGAGTGTGGGAGGAGTTATAGGGTCATGGCAGTGGGAAGGAAGGTGTTACATCCTACACCCATACCAGTCACATTCTTTAGTTTGCAATAACAATTAATCCTTATATTTCTTTTGAAGTGGTGTTCATGAAGAAACAAAGTTCAAGAATGTAAGAGAATCAATAAAAACAATTAAATTAAAATACTTTTTTGTGGCCTTAGTCCACTGCTTAGCCCTGCATCAATGTGTCTTGATGCATCCATTTCCAGGTGATGACCCTTTGGCCTCTATTAGGGCATAATAGATTAATTTTTTCATCTTTCTATTTTTTCAAATGTAAAAAATAATAAAGTTGAATTATTTGTTTTGATTGCGTTTACTCCACTGATGTGTAAAATGAGTTCAGATCAAATTGCTCATGAATTCATATTTGTTTAGATTTTAAAAATATTTTTTGCAGTGGCATAATTGATCACCATTCATATTGATTACAATAACATTCCATACAGAATGGGTTTGGGTTAACCCTAACCTTAACCCAACTTATGCATATAGAAAAGCCTATCTTATATCACTTTATGCGGCCTTTATCTCCACTATATCATTAGTCCTAATATGTAGGTCCTCCGGTCACATTCATCTTTATTTTTTGTACAAAAATATCTATTCATTAAAGAGCCATACAAGTTTGCTGACAGAAATACTGCACATTTCCATTAGCATTAAAGTTATGGCTTTATTGACTTACATCATATATTTAGTGTCTATATTCTATGGACTTCTGAAGGTTTGGGCACTTTAAAGATTTTCCAAATAAAACCTCATTAGAGCAATTTCATTGTTCCTGTGACTCAGGTGCAGGAACACCATAAACCTGCACAATGCAGGTGTACTACAGGCTCAGAGCTGGAAAACAGGTTTATAACCATTTAGAGTTGTTAATTCTGATCCTTTGCCATTTAATGTTGGCCTTGCAGTAAAGTTCTTGCAGTGGGAAATAAGCCCTGGTCAAATCTAGAGTTTTTATGTCTGAGCTGTACTGAATGAAGGCCTTTTTACTGAAGGCTTAAATGAGCGCCTGGGGTCCAGTTTTGTAATACTTGAGATTGAATGCTTTTCTCAGAAGCACTAGAAAAGTTAAATACCCCTACAGCACTGTGCACTGGTGTTTTCCCTTTCTGGGGTTCTGGGGTTGTTGCTTCATTCATAAATAAAATAAAACCCTCATGTTTGCTTCATAACTGTTGCTTAAGCAATACTGACTGTAATAACAGTTTAATGAGTCCAATTTCTGGTAGTTATAAAAAAGAATTTAAAACCAACAGTGCAATGCAATCATTTAAGTGTGGTTGGGCTGCACGGCCAGGGGAGATTCGTTTTCTTTGCTGCTCTCCGCAGGGTGCTTTCCCACAAACCCTAAACCTTTGTGTTTCTCTGGCCGTTGAGGTTCGCATGTGCCTTGGTAGCTTTCAACATAACAATGTTGATCATTTTATCTGTCTGTAGATATTCCTACACAGCTGCCAGATGTTGAATGTGTTTGTGGATACAAGATACAGGATTACAGATGTTGCCAAATCACAGCACTAAAAACATGACTTTCTGTACTTCTCACTCTTTACTGCTAGCAGTAACCGCCACTTGTTTATGGCAGAACAGTAGAGGTGTAGCGATACAGTCCACTCACAACAGACAATATAGTCTTGGTACAATTTACAAATGAAACTAAAGCTAGAATGTGCTTGAGGGAGTTGATGTATCATAAATGTGCTGGACTTTGGTGCAGTTATGTTAAATATCATAATTAATAGACTACTTATTCTCCAGGATGCATTGTCACATGGCCATGATGCATACTGTACCATTTTTCACATTGCAGTATGACAGTATTTCCATGTAATTCCTGGTTTAACCCCTACAAAACTTTACAGTATAACGAAGCTGCTTAGAATAAATGCAGGTTTTTTGTGTTTTAAATGTGCTTGATTAAAGCAATCCTCGGGTCTAAGTGAACACTGCTAAGCCGGATTATCATTTTACGTTGTCTCGGAAGATTGTTCAAAAGTGGCAAACTATGACCACCAGAGGGCAGCACTGTACTCTATGTAGATTTTTGGTGCTTTAAACGTGGACTGGAGGGCCGGAACACTTCATTTACTCCCTGCTTGATTCAACCAGTCATTAACACGTGATGCTTAAGCCCTTCATGAGCTGACCCAGTGGTTCTTAAATCACCTCAGACAGTTCACATTTTTGCTCTGTCTCTGTGTGTTGCAAGCTGGGCTTCAGCAAATTGCGGACCGTCTGAACCAGCTTGAGATCCGCTGTGTTAAAACACAAGACACATTTAACAGTGCAGGGGCCATTCAGACACCAGGACAAGAAATGCCAGCATGTTGGCTACGGTTTGGTCAGTGTGTTGAAAGCTGATCCTAAAGCTCATCCCCTAAAACCGTTATGAGATTAAAATGAGGCATGAATGAAGTCTTATTTTAATCTCATTTCATCCTTATCGGCACAGGTTTGCTTTTTTTTCCTTCAACACAAACGCACGTAACTGTATCCACAGTCTTTGTGTTGTAACTGACTCCCGGAAAAGCAGCCAATAAGCTTTTGTATCTATGCGTTTTCCTTAAAAAAAACCTCATGACCTCAGATGTGGAGTCATGCTTAAATAATGCTCCGAGAGGCACCAAGGTCAAGCCGTTTATCCAGATCAGTATATACGTGCAATTAAGCTACATTAATTTTTCATGTGACTGCTTTGCAGTATCTCTTTCTCTCTCACACACACAGACACACATACAGACACACACACACACACAGACACACACACACACAGACACACATACAGACACACATACAGACACACACACACACGCACACACACACACACAGTGACTAAGTACCTTCATGTCAGCAAAAGGAGGTCACACACACAAACACATACACACACGCACACACACACACAGACACACACACAAGGTGTCTAAGTACAGGAAGAGACAGTGGAGTATATTTGAGCTGAGAGAACAGTAGAGTTACAGTAGGGCCTTCAGCCAGGCAGCCACAGATGCCCATTCAGCAGAACATTTACAGATGGATTCATTATGTACATTCAGTCCTCTCCAAATAAATAATAAATACATAAATTACTCAAAAAAATAAATATCATTGCAACAAAATGTCAGAACGTACAGACGTCGTTATCTTCCATTTGTTTAACACCTCTTGTGTCTCCCTTCTAGAGGGTCCCTTGTCATGTTCAACACTTTTGCTACAGCCAGGAGCACGCTCAGCAGGGCACGGCCCAACGAAAATTTAGACTGCGCTGCCACTGCCCATCAAAACATGTTTGCAATAACATTAAATTCAAAGTTGTTTTTATTTGACCACTTTTTCTGAGGGAGCAACTGTCAAGATCGCTACACTGCATGAATATGAAAGTATATTTGGGTGGATCCTAAGTATAATGGGTGGGGAGAAGCTATGCATGCACCCACTCTCAACTGACTGGTTTTGTCAGAGGGATATCGTTCGACAGGCACCAAAAAACTCCTTTATTTATCTGAGCCACAGCAGTCTGTGCAGTAAATGCAGAAACGTTTGGGCACTCCTGGTCAAAGTGACAATAACTTCACATCCTTAACACATTTTAATGTACAGTTATTTTAATGACGTTTAGTCCTTTCATGTTAAACTAAGTAAACAAACAGAACTTGTGCACTAAAATTGCAGATAAATTGCCATATATGTGTGACCAGCAGAGGATGTATGCTCATTTTCTTAAGTATTTCTTTTGACCGAGGATGCTCAAACAAGGTATGCATACAACTGTAGTCAAAGCTCTGCAGAGTCAAGTCAGTTTTACTTTTGTACCAAACCCCAAGATTTATGTACTGAGCTTGTCCTAGCTTAACAAAAAAAAAATACAAAAATCAAACTAAATCCTGACCTTAGAATGAGAAATATCCTCCTGAAAATAATAATAATAATATCTACTTTGATCAATATGATGCAGGGTGAGGCAATATTAATTTCAGAGTATTAACAAACACCTCTAAGTTTTAGTTTTACGGAGCTGATAAAACCTTATATGAAGCTCCAAAAGAGTGCACCTGTTCTTATTAAAGGAAATCTTTCTTCGGCTTTGCCCTACTGAGCGTGCTCAAGGATACTGGCCCCGTTTTGGTTTTTGGTTCCCTTAGATTCAGTGCTGCTGATGCTCCAGTTTACAACTATCTACTCATAGTACTGTGAGAGTTAAAACGTTAAACGTGTGGCTGTAGTAGCTACATTGACGCCTTGCAGCACATTTACTCTGTGAATGGAGTCAATAAAAAATGTTCTAATAAATAAGAGACGTAAAACTATTCCCTTGATAAAAACCTACAGTAGCGATTAAGGAATATGGGACTTTGATCCAGTAAAAGCCCTCTCAGACTGTTCAGTGCATTGCATTGTCTGATACCAGCTCAGTGATGCAGAGACCAGTACAGCACCCATCTCAGAGAAGAGCCCCTTCAACTTCTGCTTCTGAAATACACACACACACACACTGAAAATGTTTAAGCTTCACTTGTAAGTCGCTTTGAGCAAAAGCGTCTGCCAAATGAGTACAAGTAATGTTAGAGGAACTGTTCTAATTCCTATATAATACTGCTTATGGTCTGACTGATGTTTGTGTGTGAACAAAAGCGTGTGGCGCGTACGTTAAAGGGCAGTGTGTCCAACACCAAGTGCATTCTCACCTTTATAGTGCCATCAGACTTCATTCAAATTCAATCTGCAGGCTATAACCACTGCAAAAGGTTACAGGAGCTCCACAGGGTACCTATACCCTCACCTGTGTGTCTTAAAAGAGCAGATCAGTCAGAAACACTAGTATTCATAGTTGGCATGTTTGATCAAGCTGTTCCTCACATATTTGGGTGCTGGCACACTTTAGGGTCTAAGGCCCTGAATGCAGGGCGAAAATAAAATGAGGTAATGGGGCATAGACATTCAGAGAAAACCCCCACAGCTCTCTTGGGTGCTCTATCAAACCTTTTGTGTATCTTCTACAAAACTGGCAACCTCATTTCTCTGGGCTCCTTCTCAACTTTCCTTCATCTTTTTTCTTCCTATTGTGGCAAATCAGAGGCAGAAGGTAGCTTACATGTAAAATAATCTAGTGGAAACCAATAAATAAAGTGGGTAAAATAAATGATGAACATTGCATTCTACATAAATAATAATAAATATTCAAATAATAAAAAAACTGAAAAATTGACACCAATGACATTGTCTATGTACACATTGACACAAGAGCTGTACCCTTTGCCAATCCCCTCCATCAAACGATGAAACGAATGAAGGGACACAGAGACAGAGACAAAAGAGAAGGGTCCCTCTCTCCATTCCTTCATCTTTCCTCACCCTTCAGTCCATTTTGGTCAGTGGAGAGCAGCGGATTGGAATACTGGCATAACCCTTTTTTTCCACGTTTGCAGTGGCTTTCCCCTTTTTTGTGGTTAATATGGCAATGGTCATGTACAAATGATGGGCGAGTGAGGCTGTACAATATACAACATTCTCCCTCTTCCCAGCTGTATGAAATTCAATCATGGACTATTTCATATTCAGTATGAAGAATACAATCTGCGTTTGGTCTGAACTTTGCTCCGCCTCAGCGGGTTTTGCTTTGACAAGAGTATGACGCAGGCTTTAGGAACATGCTCCTGGAATTTTTCCTCAGAGGAAAAAAGAAAGGATGGAGACAATCATGTTTACAGTTTTTCCATCTCTCTCTCTCTGCCCTTGTCTCCTAACCCCTTCCCACACCTAATAAGAGCAGTGGGACATCCACTGCTTGTAATATGTTAGTACTCAGCCTCAAGTTTTAGGCTGAGGCCTAAAACCAGCCCCTTTCCAGACTCACAACCCTTGTTTTCCTTCCATCCTCTATCCTCTCTCGTTTTCAGTGCGAGCTGGGCTCTCTCTCGGTCTCACGGGGGCTGTAGCCGTTGGCGGGGGGCAGAACGGGGGTTTTTGGGTCAGAGTCCGTGCTGCTGAGTGGGGGGCGCTGGTGGTGGCGGGATGCCCCACTGAAGAGGCGGAAAGCTCCCCTGCAAATCAAAGAGAACCAGTAGACCTGCGGGGCCATGAGTAGAGCCGCTCCCAAGTTGCAATGCCAGGGGACAGAGAGCGGCACCATGTAGAGAGGAATGGACGCGTACCTGCCAGACACAAAAACACACACACACACACACACACACACACACACACACACCAGTTATCTTGCGCTCCAATAAAGGGTTTTGCGCACTGGGACTTTAAGACCTTAAAGGCCTTAAAGACCACACATAGAGGTGCAGTGATCATCATTTTCTGTGTGCATTTCCAGTTACTTTGTAGCCAAATTGATTTTTAGATCATTTCTGTCAGTAGACATAGACAACAGAACTAAAAGTCTAACTGCCCAGACCACTTCATTAGGGACATGACAGATTATTTTTTCAAGTCATTTATTTACTTTTTTTATTAACTGTATATTATGTATTTATATTTGATCACATTGTTAGGACCAAATGTAAAAAAATTAAAACTGCATCCCTCCATAAGATTCAGTTGCTGACTGTAGAGTCAAAAGGTGCAGCACATTCAAAACAAGAATAATTAGATCATTAAAGGACAATGAATTCATTATGGTGTAAAATAATATTCTCTTTATGTATGCAAACTTATTCATTTGAAGGGCGCAAGACAACAAAGCAAGGTTTAACTTTATTTTGACAAAGCAGGTGACAGATATTTTTAGTACTACTAGTTTTGCATGTGCAAATTTTTATTAAGAGAATTCAAAAAACAAGTTGACAGAACCTCCAGAGCTTTCTCTACAAAATCAAGTATTTTTGTTCTTAGGTGTCTAAAATGCATTGAAAGGTTTGAATGGTGTACTATTAAAAGAAATGTGAGTAATCGTATTTTTCATGACCTCTTTTTTTAAACCAACTAAACCAAGGGTGCCGGCAATTAGACTATAAGTGCACTCACACTGCATTTCAATTTAAAGCTAAATTATGCATGACTCATTGTGCTGAATAGCCAGTTATCTCTTACTTTTGATGGAGTGCTTAATTTGATTTGTATTTTTCTTTAACAAATTTAAAATGCCAGTTAGGATCATTAAAGATAAAATAATGTTATTTTCAGAGTGAATTTGGCAAGAAGAAAGTCCTGTAAATGTGCCAGTGTGTTTCATGTGTTCATTTAGTGTAAGATTCGCACAGGGTGAGATTCGGGTTTTAAAAAGGCTGAAAATTCAAAGTGACCCAAAATCAGTTATAGGAAATTACAATTGTCACCATTCATACCTGAAGCCATGGGTTACACCTGCCTGCGCCAAATGGCTCATTAATTAATGTAAAAAGAGGGAGAGAGAGTTAGACAGAGATAAAGAGAGAGAGAGAGAGAGAGAGAGAGAGAGAGAGAGAGAGAGAGAGAAAGAGAACACATACCTGCCATAGGCGTAGTAGAGGTAGGGGAAGAGAAGAACTCGACAGACGAAAAAAGTGACCAGCATGAGAGCTCCATTGACTTTATGAAGCAGAGTGTGCTGCTGCTTGTACTGATGCACAGAAGAAAGAGAAAAAAAGAGAGAGATAGAGACAGCAGTAAGTAACAGACAGAGAAAAGCGAAAATCATAAGGCCAAGCAGTGCATCTGAGATGTTAGTTTTGCACTCTGTGATTCAATTCAACTTACAGTGAGTGAGTGAGCCAGTGCAGGGAGCGCACAGGGTCACTAGAGGCAAACAGAAGTACTAAGAGGGCTATAGAGAATCCACAGCACTTTCTATCAATCAACATTAGTAAGATCAGAAACACTACAGTGATTAAACTACTGAAGCAAAGCAATGCTGTCCATCATTCGCAACAGGCAGCCAAAGGCTGAGACAGAGTGCAAGGGCCAAAATTATCTGAAGATTTGCTTGCTGACAGAAAACTTAATTAGAAAGAAAGAAAGAAAGAAAGAAAGAAAGAAAGAAAGAGAAAAAAAAGAAAGTAACAAAGTAGTAGGGACAGGTTAATGGGCTGTTAATAGTGCAGTGTGCGGTGGGTGAAGCACTGATAAATGCAGCAGTACTGCATTGGTCAATAAGTGATGAACATAGCAATAAGAGGAAGGGGAAATGGGGTAGATGAATGAGTGATAAACATAGCAGAATGGATTGGCTGAATAAGTGATGAAAACAGCAGTATTGGGTAGGTAAGCGTGATGAATACAGTAGTACTGAGGAGGTGAATGAGTGATGAATATAGCAGCACTGTGTAAAAAAAAAGGTGAAGAAGACAGCAGCACTGGGTGGGTCAATGGCAATGCACCAGCATTGGTTAGATCAGTGGTTCCCAACCTATTTTCCTTGAAGCCCCCCTTGCCTGTGCCCAAGACAAGCCAGGCCCCCCAACTCCTACCCGCATAGACCCACAAACAGAATAAAGTGATTAATTACAAACTTTTATTCACAAAAAATAAACAGCGGCTGTAGTTTTTTGTTTGTATACTCTTATACACACACACACACACACACACGTTTATGTTTCTCAGACATTGGGATTTTGTGAATTTAATGTGTACAATTATAATTTTGGTAACCTCAGTGCAGACAAAATTCTGCGCATCCCCTGCAATCTCTAGCGCCCCCCTAAGGGGGGCCTGGACCCCAGGTTGGGAACCACTGGGTTAGATAATAGTTAATGAATAAAGCCATACTGGATAGGTGAATGAGTAGAACTGAATAGGTAAATGGTTGATGAAGGTTGATGGATAGGTGAATGAGTGATGAATATAGCAGAATTGTTCACATAAATGGTGAATATAACAGAATTGGCTTGGTGAACTGTTAATGAAAGCACCACTGTGTAGATAAAAGGTGGTAAAGACAGCAGTTCTGCATAGATGAATACAGCAGTATTGTGTAGGTGAATGAGTGGTGAATACAGCAGAATTGTTTTTATAAAATGTGATGAATACAGCAATATTGTGTAGGTGAATGGTTGATGAATACTGCAGAATAGAGTAGGTCATGTGTCGGCAACATGCGGCTCTGGAGCCACATGCGGCAGCTCTTTCATCCTCATGTTGCGGCTCCCTGTGGCTTTGGAAAAGACATAATAATTTAACAATAGAACGACGGCTAACTGGCTATACCTATAATGACTGTGTGCGTCATTTGACGCATGTGCCCAGTTGCACAAAATTTTCGGCCATTTAGTCATTCAGCCTTCTAGCATACATCCACGCAAGCTGCGGCCAGCAGACACAGCAAGAGGCCAGTGGACTTGTACAACGCCAGTCGTCATATCAGAATCAGAAGAGTCAAGTATGTGAGCGACACATACAAGGAATTTGATTCCGATCGATGGTGTTGGTCGATGATGAAGCTCAACAGTACAAAACAACAATTATATGTAAAGAATATGTGTGTACATGTACCTACACCACACCCATATGGCTCTTACAGAGCATGCTCACTGCTCCAATAGGCCAATACACACTATTCTGATTCTGATGAAATTACGTCAGCTGACATTGTCAGCCGTTCTAGGTGTTAAGTGTATTTTATTTTTATTCATTTTTTTTTTATTGTAGTTCGAAAGATTATTGTGATCTTGTAACGTTAAAATACTATGTGTTTAATTTTTTGGGTTTTTTCCAGAGTTCTAAATGTTCAAAAAACACACTGGCCTAGTTTTATACATAGTATAAAAGTAAAAAACAAAATATGCAGTGTTATCTTTTATTTTAGATGTCATAAAGGATTTGCGGCTCCCGGTGTTCTCTCTTTTGTGGAAACTGGGTCCAAATGGCTCTTTGAGTGTTAAAGGTTGCCGATCGCTGGTAGGTGAATGGTTAATGAATACAGCAGTATAGGGTAGGTGAATGAGTGATGAATACAGCAAAATGTTTTAGATAAAAGGTGATGAATACAGCAGTATTGGATAGAAAAATGGTGGTGAATATAGCAGTATTGGTAGATAATATTTGATGAATATATCCATGTTGGATAGACAAACAGCAGAGAATATATCAGTATTGAAATATATATACGGTGGTGAATATAGCAGTATTGGATAGATAAACGGTAGTGAATATATCAGTATTGAAATATATATACGGTGGTGAATATAGCAGTATTGGATAGATAAACGGTAGTGAATATAGCAGTATTGGTAAATAATATGTGATGAATACAGCAGTATTGTGGATAAAGACAGTGATAAAGGCAGCAGTATGGGATGGGAGCATTGAATATAGCAGCTTGTGGTCAGGGGTTAAGGCTATTTTGTTTACCTGAATGAGTATTTTTCCCAGACAAACGGACGGAGTGCTTAGTTCAGCCAGGAACATTACACCTTGGAAATAATCTCCCTTTCCCTGTCTCCAGAACTGCAAAAAAAAAAAGAGTTCGGGGAGGAAAGAAAAGTCCTTTTTCATTATTTTGACATACAAACAAGAGGGAGGTGGCAGGCATGGCTCTGTCATTAGGACTCCTGTCTTATCTGCTCAAAACATGCTCACACATCGAAGAGTGCGGCTAATGGCTGGTTACCATGCCGCTGCTGACAGCAACCATCTCCATGGTTACAGACGGAGAGTGATGGGGAGGTGTAATGACAGGGTAAGGGTACAGAAGCCCTTTAGGGACATGTTCATATGCCAATCATCTGCTGATCAAATTGCAAGCAATGCTCAGTGACAATCTAAAAGTGGCTGGGAACCACAGGGACTTTAGAATCACAGTTTAGAGCCACAGTTCTGCAAATATTTCATGTCACTGCAGCTACTCCGCCTTTGAACGTGTTCTGTTTTTAGATGCAAGATATATTACTTTCATAGAAGTAAGAGAATAATGTATAGTACTTGAATGAATAACCAAACAATACACCTGCTGTTAAAGGAGTAAAATCAAAACTGAAGGATTAAATTGACTTTTCTTTCACAGCCTATTATGTGATCCGTATGTGATGTTAGGCTGCAACACACTAAAACACCTTTTAACTCACCACAGAAACGGGAAAGCAGACAGTAACCATAACAACGTGATGTAGCACCATGAGAAATTCTCGCCGTAGGTAGCTGCCGATGGCCACGCCCATGGGTTTGGCTGCACCTTCTTCCTCATGCCCCTTGACTTGCATTTTGTACCAGTAGCACATGAACATGGCATAGATGTCATAGACGAAGTAAGGGACTGCAAACAAGATGTAGGTGCTGGTGAGCCAATGCCTGTATGAGAAAAAAAGAGGAGAGGGCAAGGGCATCACACAGCTGGCTGAATAAAGTTGAGTAAAGTGTGAACACACCACCAGTGTGGTATTCTTCTCTGCATTTAACCCATTCACCAAGTGAAGCAGAAGAAAGCAAGTGACACAGAGGTTTGTGGGGACAGTATCATATTTAAGGATTCCTCAGTGGTGCCACTGACAATCCTGGGATTTAAACTCACAACCATCCGATCACAGGGGCTACTCCCTGCTTTGGGTAACTCTTCCTTCTCTATGGAGTCCAATGGAATTTTGGGCCTAAAGCTTTACACAAAGTAATAAACTCCACAAATAAAATCTGAAGTGTCAAAATGTAATAAAAGACAATTCTGCACATGCAAATAAGAATTAAATCAATTTTTAAAGCCCCTTTATTATTCCTATTCACAAGCATTTTGCCAGCCTTTGCTTTCACAAGCATGTTGTTTTGAGTCTAGAATCTGTCTTTTGCTGCTGAGTTTTGACACATTGTTACATGTACGAGGGTCTTAGAAGATGCTGCTGACCTTTAGTTTTCTATTGGTCCACAGATCTGGAGTGACAGGTTCGCTGACCCAAGTCCCCCAACGTGGTGGAGCATACTGGGCAGTGCTAAAGCGGCATATTTCAGATTTCAATATGGCAATGCTGCTGCTCAAAGACACTTTTCTTCACATGAAAATAGTCTGATAGCTAATTATTCAGTTACTACATTGATTACTTATGTATACCTTTAGTGAACACTGTTAGCTGGTCAGTAACAGACTAAATATCAAGTAGGTTTACTGTCATTTCAGTCTTATACAAAGTACACAGTGAAACAAACAACATTCCTATAGGACCATGATGCAACACAAGAACAAAAGCATGACACAAGTGCAGACAGGACAAAATACATAGAGTGCAAATACAATCACAAGAGCAAAAAAAACCAAAACAGAACAAGACAACATTTAGCTTGGTCAACAGCTAGCATACTACTTTGAATATATACAGTTTTATAACAAACCATATACTAGCGGCAGAGGGTTAGGTGTTACAGAGTAGAGTTATTCTTAGTGGAGTTTTCAGAGCACTGTATTTTAAACAGGACGTATGTAATACATGTATTACATTAATCATTTGAATAAGAAATGTCAGTGCAAAACTGCTACTCTAAAGCAATGGACCAGACACTTAATACCAATTTCCTTCTTCCTAGACCTACTAACCTATAAAGATGTGTCAACATTTTTAAAATTTAAAAGACAATTCCAAGGAAAATTTAAATAGAAAATAGTAAAGAAAATGACTAGTAAACAAAAAACAATTAAGCTTAATTTAATATTAGCATTTTTAATTTAGCAGTCAAACTTTATTAAAATTTGTTTTGTTTGTTATTTATACTTTGCTTGTTCATTTAATCATTTAAGACGTTTGGCATTAACTATAATAAAACTGGTTTAAATGTCTGTAATTTGAAACTATTTCAGAGTAAACTTGTTTTCAAGTGATGTGTTTTTACTGCGACTGTTTTCAACACATGGTCCACGCAAAATGCAAGTGAATGGCTATTGTGCTTGCTGGGTCTTACTGTGAGGGGAATGGGACTAGACACATATAGAAAATGCTCTCGGACAATGCTTTTCATTCATGCCTGACATAAAAAAGCCTGTGCTATGTCACTTCTGGCATAAGGCCAGGGCTCACAGCAACATTGCACTAGTAGACAAATAACAAGGAGCAGGCTACTTTACACATTAATGAAAGCACTACACTAAAAATTCACTTAAATAGTTAAAAAAAATATATAGCATTTTAAACTAACTAGTAGTCAAAATACTAAAATCTGTCCATAAAAACAGATGAGAACTCAACATTCAACACTACGAAAAGGTGATTTTAAAGAAAAAACTGGTCACAATGAACCATTTTTAGAATATAAAACTATGCCTCAATTAAAACCAAGTGATTTAATCTTTCTTATCTACCTATCTAACTATCTAGAAAAATGTAAATAAATGTAATCCGACTTATTATCTCAACATTAATAGACTATGATGAGAAAAATGGTTCAGGACATCCCTAACTCTTCTTAAACATAAACTGTCACCATGATCTCCTCAGTGGACTCTACATAAATATGCGACTACTTTCTAAACACCACCGGCACCCAGAGCCCAGGAGAAAGGGTTAAGCTGCACTATTCAAACTAGCCATTGCTCCTGCTTTTCCTAAACTTTGACAATCAAAATCACTTCCCGAGTGTTCCTCCCTCCCACCCCACCTTCTTCTCTCCCTCTCCTCTCTTCTGCTTCAATCTCTCGTCTGAACACATTGGTGTATTATATAGTAAGACACCCAAGCCCCGACTAAAGCCATGACGAAGTGAACTTCACTGCAGCGTCTGAATCTCAGGCGGCTCCGCTCCACCACGCTGCCGTGGCCATTAGAATGCCACGGAGGATTTACCGAGGAAAACTAATTAGGTTGAGAGCCTAATTAGATTACAGGGACATAAGGTGAGCTAAGAGGGAAAGGCACATTCTTAGAAGTGCTCACACATACACACAACTTTACACTGAAGTGCATACACCTCTGTCCATCATGAGGTTCAGGCTGGCAAAATGGGACCCCTATTCATGTAAATATGCTACCAACACTATACACCTGTATATTTTAATCTGGCCTAGCTTTCTGATGGATGCAAACTTCAGCTGTCAAAGGACATGCTAGCAATGTACTGACATGCATTATAATATATTAATCAGAAAATGATGATAAACACACTAGCGATAAGTGGACCGTCTTCATAATACAGTAATAAGAAACTCAAAATTCATATGCATCAATAATTCAAGCAATACATTAGCCCTGATTTCAGCCAGACAGAGGAATGGCAATATTCTTAATCAAACACTTACTGGTCCTCAATGATGTCTTTACACGATGATGCAATGATGTACCCGGCAGAGGAGGCCATTATAGCTTGAACGGACGACACCAGTCTGCATAAAGGCATGACAGAAAATAAATATTGTTCTCTGGATGAATTACCAACAATCAAACTGAAGGCTCCATTTATTTTCATTTAATAACTGCCTTAGGAAGGCGGAGCAAATCTGACAATAACCTGGGCCGTTAATTCCCGACCCTGGTCCTGGAGCGCCCTGCTTTCCCTGCCGAAACACCTGATCCAAATAATCAAATAATCATTAGGTCTTTTCTACCTTACTCAAACAACACATTTTATAATTGATTTGTCAGACTTTCAAAAAACTAATATAACTACAACTAAAAGCACTAGGGTGTTTTTTATTCTAAATATTAGAGAAACACCTGAAATAAGCAAATGCCAGCAATGCACACCAGTTTGTTTACACTAGGAGGCATTCGCATACACAGGACGGTAAAAGTTTTAAAGGCTGGCAGTGTGTTTCCAGCCACACTAAAAAGGGCTCACTACATAAATTATGCAAGACAGGCAGATTCTGCATCCTGGGATTACACAAACAATAATAAAGAGCTACAGTACAGCACTGCATGCTTGATGACTAATACGTTTAATCCCTTCCCCTTCTGCTACAGTTAGCATCATTAATTTGTTAGTTTATATGCTCAGGTGCAGGTGGCTACCTAGGATGCCCACCCAGAGACTACTTACCTTATATTAACCTGTGGTATATGTGTTATAAGCTGAGCCTTCGCATGAATTGCAGAGGTTGAAATGTACCTGGCAGAGACGATGACAGCGTCGCCCTCGCTCCATTTCAGTCCCGGCACATGTTTCAGGCATCGCTTGGACAGCAGGAAAAGGCCTGGGAAAAATATGGAGCCTGCCGCTATGATGCTGAGCATGGTCCCTGCAGTACTGCTCTGCTTCTCTGTCTATCTCTGAAGGAATAAAAACAGTCCTTGGTTCAAGTCAGGCTATAATATTTGGACATATGTACCGCTTCCTCAGCTTCCTAAAATGATGGAATATATTGTAAGCCCTGAACCAAAGTGTGATATAAATGACTAATCAATCTGCAGAACATAAAAGTTGTACTTAATAATCATACTATACATACAAATCTGAGCATTTTCTATTTCTATTTAAATTCTGGGGAACTGTTATAAAATAAAAATTCAAAAACATATTTGTCCATCTGCTTAAAAGCAGACATTTGTAATGGCTTAACGACACCTAAATTCATTTGTACACTTTACCTAATTTACTATAGTTTACAAACTGTAAAATTCTTAAATGGTGCATGTCAATAGTACCATTATAGCTACATGTTAGCCACTTGTGAACATTTTCTTTGCACCTTCTTTCTGCAATACTAAGTATGAAATAACATTTGATACTTAAGATGCAATACCTACACTAATATGGACTTGTATGCACAACTATGGGCAAATAAAAGTGATTTTAATTCCTTAACTACTACACAAGTCCAGTCTGAGACTCCTGTCTAATCCACATTTAGTATGAAAGGGGGGGGGAGGGTGTAACCGAAATAGATTCGGAAAAGATTAGCAAGCTGGAGATTTAGAAAGATTACTGCAGGGAGTGGGAGGGCGGTGAGACAGACAGAGGAGGAGAGAGAGAGAAAGAAAAGGGATGGGATGGGCTGGGGTGGGATGGGGCGGGTGGGGGTGGGGGTGCAGGGGTGATGGCATTCACTGGTACAGTAGCCAGAAGAGGGTGGAAATGGCTGAGGGAGAGAGAGAGAGAGAGAGGAGGTGACAGAAACAGTATTGTTCCTTTACTACAGCAGGACCACAGATGGAGGTCTCTAGATTTTGCAGACAACAGCACTAACAACAGGTCAATGAAACACACTCCAGCACGAAGCACATGTAAACAAGCTGAGAAACATCTTCTGAATGCACAGTAAAAAAATGCAGCACATTTAAGTGGGTGGAAATGTCCTGAAGGGATGTGCACCAACATGATGAGAGTTGATGGAGCAAAACACGCAAGCACCCATTGACTCGGTCTCTGTGTGTGTAGGGACTGCTGCATCCTGCGCTGGCTGCTGATCCAACAAGACGGACAACTTCAGCATAGAGGTCACAGAGAGAGCATGGATAATCTAGCCAAGCTGAGGAGAGCTTCTTCTTCCTCTCAGAATGATCAATTCCACCTTAAATGGTGCTGTAGTTCCTATGGATGTTCCTAACTACAACTGCAGCACCATTTAAGGTGCAGCTATGAATGAGGATCTAGGATGACAACTTCATTCTCATGAAAATCTGACACTATTTCAATAAACACCATTAAAAATTTAACTGCACCATCTTAAAAACCATTCACTCATGACTGGGCGCTATGCTAACTTGATCTCAGTGTGATCCTCATCACCCACTGACCTCACTGGACAATTTGCAAAAGATATGAATACAGGGGATAAGCAGGATACACTCCAGATATACACACTCACACACACACACACACACACACACACACACACACACATAGTGGCCTGTGTGTTGATCTGAGCTTGATTTCTGATGCTACATCAGCTAACAGGCTAGCTGAGTCCTCCCCCATTGTGTCCCTCACTCCATCAGTCAAGCAGCTCCTGGTGCAAAGTGGATCTGCAAACAGGTTGCAGACCACGCTCCATATATACAGGTTCTAGATAATGACGAACACGTCCCTTTGTAGGAAGAAGGTTGTTTCCTATTTTCTGCCAAGAAAACAATAAAAGCAAAGATAAAGAAAAAGAGGCATGCAGAAAAAAGCTCCTGGGTAAACTGGGGGGACCGTGCTTCGCATGTAATGTGAAATCAGATTGCTAAGCTGTTTTAAATTTCTGCAGATCGAGATAAAATGAGAGATGATGAGGAAAGAGAGGAGGACATTATTTACATACGAGAGGAGAGGAGCGACGTCCTTTAAGGCCCTCGAGTCCCGTCACAGCGGATGGCGTGGTCCAGGAGGCATCCGAGAGATGATCCACATGTTTTTGGGGGATATATCAGGCTTCCAGAGAGCTCGACTGAAGGAAAAAACGAAAATAAGACCATCAAGTTACAAAAGCGAGCGATGAAACACTGTTACTTTTTCACAGGATCCGTTTGGACAGCCTGCCGCCTCCACACTGTCTCCCAAAAAACAAACAAAAGCCAGCTAGCCCTGCTAGCTTCTGTCACAGACTGAGACCACCAAAGCCCCCCGGAACCCTTCCCACCCAACCTAAGCCATCTCAGGATGCATAAAACAGTCACCCACAGCTTGAACATCCCATTCTTCATTGAGTTTTACATCACAGCACCTTAAATGTCCACTCAATCTGCTAACAAGCATCAGCTAACGAGCCAGAGGTTTAAATATCAGCTAAATAACGCATCCCAGTCTGACCACTGATGGGGGAGCAAAACATCAATGTACACAACGTTATACAGCACGAAATAAATAGTTCATTCTTAGTTCATTCGTAGGGCAGCTCGTTAGAAATATACCCTAACCCATCTCAGGATGAATAAAAGTCACCCACAGCTAGAGTATCCCGTCCCTCTGAGTTAAAAAAAAAATCTAGTCAATCTGGTAACGAGCCAGAGGTGTTAGCTCAGTCTAATAACAGAGAGGGAGGAAAACGTTAGACAGGTTTAGACAGCTTTAAAACAGTATTAAATAAGCAGATATTAGTTAATGAGTATGACAGCTAGTTAGAAAAATACTCTAGTACATCCCATCCTTCCCACAGTTTTGTATCACAGCAGATTTAAGTATCCACTCAATCTCGTAGCATCAACGAACCAGAGACTGTACCCAGTCTAACCTTTAAAAATGAGCAAAACAGCCTTGTAGATTAAATAAGTAGAGATTAGTTAATTAGTAGGACAACTACTGAATGAAACAGTCACCCGCATCTTGCACATCCTTTGATACCACAGCAGGTTAAAGATCCACTCAGTCTGGAAGCATCAGTTAACAAGACAGTTTTATTTTTTTGCTAAAGAATGTATCACACATATCTCCTAACCACTAAAAAGGGAGCAAAACACCATTGTAGACAACGTTAGACAAATAAAAAAAACAGTATTAAATAAGCAGAGCATGTTGGAAAATCTGAAGACTGATGCAGCTAATACGTGTTTACAAGGCAGTTAATAATGACACATTTCCTCTTTCTGATGAGGGACCAGACTGGAGAACACAGGGAATGTTAAAGCAGAGTGTGGACAAATTTGAAAGTAAAAACTGTGCAAATGAAGGCAAATAATGTGCTGCGTGTGCAGACAAGGTGAGCAGAAAGGCAAGTGACCCATTAGTTCTGGACACCTTGAATAAAATCTATATTATATTTTGAGCTAGTGGGATTATTAGAAAGGGATGCACAAACCTGTCAAAAGCCTTCCTGGATACCGCGATGGAAACATGACTCAAAATGACTCAGACACTAAACGTGAGCTAGATAAGCAGCTTCATGAAAATCTAAAAGCCAGAGCAGCCATGCTGAGGAAAAGCCACAGGCTTTAAGGCTTTATAAGTAGGCAGCAAATTTTGCTTGATGCAGAAATGCATTCATGCGAAAGAAAATTAAGCTTACCTTACAATGCACCGATCATCCCTCGGCATGCATATTCGACTCATTAAGAATCTACAGACTCAGCTCTAAAATATGTTGGAGCTTCATTTCACTTTTAAATCTGCGCCGCGATTACCGACAAGCCACCTGTAATTGGCTGAGAGGAGTAAACGCTTCCGCCCTTCACTCCATTTATGGGTTCCTTTTTGGATTGACAGCTCTTTTGGCCAATGGAAAGTCAAAACAAAGTGACCTGATAGTGCAAGCGTTTGTTAACTATTTATTGCTTGAATTTCTCGTTTAGCTGCAAGCCACTAGTGAAATGTGAAAAAGCTGACCCAAAAGCTGCTTGATATTCACTCTGCATAATCATTGTTGGGAGATGACGTATTGCATGCAATGTAATTACTGGGTGTGTGTCTTTTTGTAATACAGTGATGCACCAGTATGGGAACAGTAGTATGATGTACATACACTATGGACCAAAGTATTGGGACACAAGTCTTATTTGTTGAATTCAGGTGACCCAGCAAACCAAGACATTTTGGACAACACCATGCTTCCAACTTTGTAGGCACAGTTTAGGGGAAAGGTCAATTTCTATTCCAGCATGACTGTGTCCCAGTGCACAAAGCAAGTTCCATGAAGACATGGCTGGATGAGTCTGGTGTGGAAGAGTCTGGTGTGGCCTGACTGACCAACACCTTTGGGATGAACTGGAACAGAGACTTTTTCGTCCAACATCAACTCATGACCTTATAAATGCTCCACAGAATGAATGGGCATAAATTCTTACAGAAACACTTCAAAATCTTGTGGAAAGCCTTCCAAGAAGAGTGGAAGCTGTTATAGTTGCAAAAGAGGGACCAACTTCATATTAAAGTCTATATATTTGAATTCAACTAAAGTCCCTGTTGGGGTAATGGTGTCCCAATGCTTCTGTACATATAGTGCATCTGCCCATATAACGCTGATACACAAATTTATAAAATGTAGAAACTTGGACAAATCTATTTGGAAGAGCACTGAGGAAAAATATGTGTCTTCTGGACACAAATATGTCACCAAACATCGTTCTAGCTCAATAATTTTTTATGCAATTACCGACATCATTACGTGATCATATGTGTATAAACCACCATATTTACATAGCATGCAACTGCATGTACAACAAACATTACACAAGCTGTTGATTACATTGTAATGACAAATCCATTTGTAATACTGTATACACAAATGATTAAATATCTGTGTAGTAATATATAATTTAATATAATATAAACATTATTATATATATATTATTTGTATAAAGTAGATGCAAATATCAGAAATTCCTGAGTAATTACATAGGGATTAACCTCTATTTGCATCCAGGTAAATGTTTTACTTTCAATGCATACTGTCTAGTAATTATTATGTTTTATTTTATTTATACCAGTAGAAGTAGTAGCAGTGTTATTATCCCATATGGAAATGAAAAACTAAACATATTTCACTCTATGTATCTTACATTTAAAGGACATATGTCCAAGTACTACAAAATTTTAAGCTAAAATATATATCATACAGTTTATTTGTGGTATCTATTATTTATCATTTAAACTTGCTGTTTACATTTGACATTTGTTGAAATTAAGTTAGACATGATGTCTTAAAGCTCTTGCTATGTTGCTACGCTGCTTCCAGAACCCAGACAAATGATCAGCTTCTACTCCCATTGCAACTATAACAGCTTCACACTCCCAAGCGGGTGTACATTCACTTTTTGACATGGCACACTGATAAAATCACTGTTACCACTGTTATCAACTTTCCTCTGCACAAACTCTGTGCCACAACAATGCATTGAGATCCAATGCACCAATGCACATGTGCCTGGAGCATTTATATTATCCTTAGAGATGCAAATGAAATGAGTTGCCATCGATCTTAACCCAGTCCTTGTGCAACCCCACTCAGTGAACATTTCTGCCATGTCCCACCTCCCAGTAGACCTGTACTGGGTGTTCAGGTCTTGATTGCTTGGTTAAAGTGACAGAAGAATTGTAATAAATGGCATATGGCGCCTTCCAAACAGGTTCTGAATGGGTGGGAAAGGAATGAATAAAAGGCATTAATATTATTTCTGGGAAACATTTAAGTGCTTATTTTCTCAGGTGCCAAATATAATCCATTCCATATTTACAATTCCTTTATGGACACACTTCACAAGACAGTCCACAAACTCAAAGGATAATGTCTCCTATACTCATGTTCACGAGGTGGAGAGGACAAGGAGCACCCCCTGTCAAAAGAAGAAAACTAATGGAGCTTGCCTCTTGAAGCAGCCTAGATGAAGACTCTGTTAGTAACATTATCACCCAAAAATTGGAGAAACCACAGGCATTTCTTAGGAACTTTTGGAGCCAACTCTAAGCTCCACACCAGTGGACAGCTCATGCTGAAGTTTGGTCAAACCAGGCTGCCAGTGTTAGCATGCATGAGATGGTCCTTAAGAATGCCTCCACCAATGAGGTTTTCAGGCTGCTGGGAAAGTTCCTGTGCTGCCTGCTCAAGTACCTCTCACTGAATGACCATGCGATGTGGCTACATACTGTGGACCTCTTTCTGTTGCTAAGCAAATTCCAGCTGAAGTGCTTCATTGTCCCAGACAGCGTACTTTCTGCACATTATGTCTGAACATTGTCTCAGTCTGTCTGAGGTCAAAGAAGCTTCAAATACTGGTCCTCATCTGCTTTTTGCTACATTCATACATTGGTCATGAGATCACCTACCCATCCATGACCTTCATAGTGGAGTAGAGCAGCCCAGTATTCTGGTACCGCAGTGTAGATGTGGTCAAGGACATGAGAGGAAAGACGTTAAGGCTGAAAAATGACCCACAGGTTTTCACTGACGTGAAGAGTGAAACAGACCATTACAGTAGTTGGCCCCTGACTTCTATCATTTTAGCGCTCCATTTTTCTTTACAGAGGCTTTACAAATGGAGACAACAATCAGAAAAATATGACAATAATGTGGAAACCTTACTAAATAAACATAAAGAGGAGGCAAATTGAGAAAACACTGAGAAGCACTTGCAAGAAACAGGCAGGCTAACAAAGCAAAAACAAACAAACAAATACATAAAACTACTAACAGCCGGTTGGATTTGCTTTAACCAACATAAAACACGGCAGGACAGGGCACAAATGTGACAGAGGATCTATAAATATTCATACAGGAAACAAGGAACAGCTGGGCACTATAATTAATACGAGTTATTCCAGACATACCACACGTGAACAAGGTAACTAGGACACAGAGCAAGGGTTAACGGAAGACAAGACCAAGGTGGAGAGAAAAATGGCCAGAACCTTTCTTACAAAATACACTTACAAAATATACAGATGGCACAAAGACTGACATGAGGACTTGGTGAGACGCTTGGACAGACACAAAGATGATATCCTTGGCAGACACAGGACCCTGGTATGCAGGCTGTGCATGGAAAGTTCTTTGGAAGTCTCAGGAGCGGCTGAAGGCTGGCCCACTGTGAAATACTAGGGGGTACAGACAAGGTGACATCTGCAGCAGAAGACTGTAGTGGCAATGCATTAAGATGCCAGAAATAGTTTTAGGGTAGCAGCACATTAAGGCATGGGCTCTAGTGCTGATGCCTTTAGCTGCTGGTAGGTACTCTGATGCCTTAACTGGGAAGAGGGGTGTTGAAGTGGCGTCTTTTTAAAGGCCCAAAGAATGGCTACAGGTTGAGAAGCAGCAAAAGCCTTGAGTAAAAGTAGGGCAGAGCTGCTGCAGTCATGCTTTATTCTTCTGGAGCAACTGACTTTTAATCTGTTTTTGGTGCAGCCATAAATGCAGCCATAAACAGGGACAATGGAAGGGTAGCATCAGTGGCACCAGAGTGCTGGCATCTCCAGCTGCAGTAAGTTCTGTTGTACTTCAGACTTAAGGTACTGGAGACTCAAGGTACTGGAGTGGTGGTATCTTCATCAGAAGCAGTGCAACAGTTCTTTCAGGTGAGGGTAAAAATAGTAGTGGTGCTTTCGTCATTGGACAGGAGCTTAGGAGGCTCCAGGAGTGGCTGCAGGTAGTGGTAATTCATACAGCCCAAGGCACATGGACTTCATCTTCAGCGTCTGCAGTTGTGGGTAGAAACAGTGCAGCAATGATAACACAGGTCATCAGGTCAAAATCCCACACGTACAGTTTTTGTGAAGAAGCTAGTTATATATTGCATGATAGTTGGTATAAATTGCATGTAATAATCATATGCTAAGCGCTTTTGAAGAAACAGTGGTAGCTGACTGACACTGATCATTATATCTATACCTATCTGACTTTGCACTGAAAATATTGAAAGTTACTTGAAAACCACATGCAAGTCTATAGCAAATCTAATATTACTCATAATTCAAAAAGTTGAAGTTGGCATACAGGTCACAGCATCAGAGTCCTCAGCTACAGACAGGCGCTCGGACTGGTGGCGATTTAAGGCACAGGTCTGGAGACAAACAGTGATGTCATCAACCTTGGGCATGACCTCTGGAGTGGCTCCTTCAGGTGCAAGTATTATGACTTTATTGGTGAATCCTTCTCAGAAGCTCTAGACTGGGTGACAACTTTAGATGTAGAGATATAAAATTAAAATGCCTTTAGTTGTGCCTAGGAGCTTTGAAGCATGGGCTGAGGCACTGGAGCAGTGGCAGATGGAGACTGAATTTAAGATCTGTGGTGACTTTGGGTCATGGGGCAAGGCAGTTGATTGGAGGACTTAGAAGATGGGTTGCGGACGTGCTTTTTGCTGCGGGCATGAAGACCGGAGTGATGGGACCTTGAAGAAAAGTCCAAACCACAGGAAGGTTATTGGAGACCCCAGGACCAGCTGTAGGCCATGCGCCAAGTCAGGCTCCACTGGAAACATTAGTGTGTGTACGAATTTGGAAGTTCAGTTCTTGAACAGAATCTGATTCTAAATATGTTTATGGTATGCATGTCAAGATGTACGTTTAATTAACATGGCGTTAACTTTGTGCCTGCTATTTCAACTGACATCCTAAGACAAATGTTTGGTTTACAATTTAGTGCAAATTGTGCGATTTGATATATTACTCTATTAATACATTTATGAATGTATTACTTTTTCTGGATGCCACTTAACAGCAAGGAAAAGAAAAGCTCAGCGCAAGAAAAGAAAGAAAAGAAAGTATTGTCCAATATACTATTACTATCCTAATATGAAGTAAATACTGCTCTGTTGCTCTTCAGAATATTTTTATATGTGTAAACCTTTCTTCTACTTTGTTTTAGTTATCCTGTTCGTTATGCCAAACGGTTTTGTTTACCAAAATCATGGTCAGTGTGTATTTATTTCTAACACAGACTGTTGTTGTTCTTGTCCTTAAAACTAATATGTGTAGATGATCTCTCTCCCAGACGTACATAGACGGAGCTGAATCACCGTAATTTGAATGAGTGGTCATATGTAAATATGTTCATAGTTGTAAGTCACAGGCATGTTTATTCAAAAAGGTCTTCATTTGCAGCTTAGTTTCCATGTGTGGAGTAACCAGCATGTTAATAGTGTTTATATAGCACATGAAATTAGTGTTCAGACCAAAAGCCTAGTGTGTGTTATCACTTCATGCATTGACTGCATCTATAAATGTCTGTTCTTTCTTTTAAACTATTGAAATATTAAACAAATACAGCAAATGTCCCAGAATGGTGAGGAATCCATTCATTTCCAAAAATGCCGTGGCCTCATCACACAGTCAGGAGTCACTGCTCCACTAGCCATGTTTGTAGCTGAAGGTGCTGCCTCTGCAGTCTCTGTGGGCGTCTTCCTGTTGTCTTGGCCCATCTACTTGGCCTGAAGCCACTGCTGAAGTCTCTAGTGAGTGTACTACACCTTAAATGTAACTTACTTACCTATAGTATTTATACCTCATCATTTATATTTATAGCAATGTGGATTTTTCTACAGAGTTCTTATTGGATTTAATTTGATGTTATATTTTATATTTTATATTGTTCCCCGTCCCTGTGCATTCGAGACATAAGCATTTCCCTGATAGTTTAGTCTCTGTACTCCTTGCTCTGCCAGTCTGTAAGCCTCTCCCAACCTGGGTGAAACAAACATTTTAAATTTCTACTAATAATTTTAAAGAAAAACTATTCATTTGTAGTGACAAACATGCCTTTATTCATTTATTAACACTATCATCTTCTACTTTTGGCTGTTCTCAATTAGGGGTCACCATAGTGGGGATCAATCCTCTCCATTACCTTCTCTCCTCTATCTTCCTCCCTGCAGCTCCATCCTCAGCCTCCTTCTCCCAACACACTCAGAGTCTCTCCTCAGCATCCTCTTCCCAACACGCTCTGTCTCTCCTCAGCCTCCTCCTCCCAACACGCTCTGTCTCTCCTGAGCCTCCTCCTCCCAACACGCTCTGTCTCTCCTCAGCATCCTCCTCCCAACACACTCTGTCTCTCCTCAGCCTCCTCCTCCCAACACACTCAGTCTCTCAACATCCTGTCCTTCCAGGTTTTAATTAAAAGTTCTTAACCCGATAAGTAATTTCTCCTTAGTTTTCTTTGCTTGGTGCAGGCCAATAATCTGACCCTTTTGAAACAGTGATATTTTTATATTTGGCCAGCCACATGCGATTACACATTTACTCATCTTTGATAAAAATTTTAACTGGTTTCCTAAATGCTGTTTAAGACAAAGCTTTATTAGTCCCACAAGTGGGAAATTTGCTTTGTCTCAGTAGAAAGTGGACAGTTAAAAGCAGCAAAAATTAAGAAAATAATAGAATAAAATAAAATACCGTACCAACAGTACAGTCTAAAATGTACACTATACAAAAAAATATAAAATATGAATATCTTACATGCTAAACATATGAATTAAACATTGATCTGTTGTTTCAAATTAGCCTACCAAACAAAGGGGGATTTTTTAAAATTATTCATTTTATTGCCTTAAGAATAATTTGTTAAACATTTGTTAAAAAAAAACAAAAAAATTCGTAATCATCAAAAACCACAAGACACTTTTCTAAACCAGTTTTTCATGCTGATTTCAGATCTGCTTTCATTTTTTTTCAGTCACAATAACTTTTTGAATAATGAGTAATATTAGATGTGCAAAAGACTTACATGCAGTTTTTATTAAACCGCAGCACCAATCAAAAACTGTTTCAATATTGTCAGTGTGAAGTCAGACAGGCCACACTGTGGCATAGATATAATGATCAGAGTCAGTCAGCTACCACCATTTCTTCACAAACACTCAGCATATGATTATTATATGCTAATTATACCAACTATCATGCAATACATTACTAGCTTCATCACAAAAATTGTACATGCTAGGGAAAAACAGCATGAAAAACACTATTAAACCCACATAAACTTATCTCTGATAGGTGTATTTTGTTTATGGATAAAGAGTCTAAGTATTACTAATATTACAAATATAGAAGTTTGTACTTGAGTGGTATGAATTTCAGTTGCAGCCAAAAACTGTGGACTAAAGCTGTACATCAGGTGCCACAGTGGCTGGAAAGGTCACATACTCCTTCAATTCAATTGATTTATATAGTGCTTTTTATTCATATAGCACTCTGCTGCATTGTTCTCTACGTAAGTAAGTGATGGTGCTGCCTCTGCCGTCTCAATTTAATGTTGCAAAACAAGATGTGAACAAAACCTCAGATACACTTTCACTTTCCTCCAGTGAATCCCTGCAACCAAGTATTGCACAGGCGGTCCTTACAAACATAGCATGCAGTTGCACAGATGATATTAATGCATCAAGCTTTTCAAGCTGTAAGTGATTTTTACGTTATAGCATGCTTACACCATTCAAATGACACCATTTAAGGATGTATGCAGCCATGCAGAGTTATTTGATCTGAAATCCTTCCATCTAGAGATCCTATACAAAATGGCTGCATTTACTTTGGATATATATTGTGTTGCACATTCGTTCATAGGGAGTTGTTTTGCTCAAACTGTAACTATATTGCACTAACCGAATGAGGTTATTGCATAAACATGACCTACTTAGTCTAAATTTGTTGCTATTAAATGTTAATTCACATTAAATTTTCAACACAGTGATTCACAAGCAGGATCAGTTAGGTTTGCTCCCAGTTTGTGAAAATGTGTCATATTTTACAAGTTACTGAGGTCACTCACAGACCACAGTGAGAGAGCACCCTCATTAGTGACCAGGCTAAATATTGACAGGCCTTTCCTTGTCAAGAGTTACCCAATAAAGACTGAATTTCTCCAAGGTTAGAACATTTCGCGAAACTCTTCTATGTGATCAGCAAGAGTGTGCCTTTAAATTGTGATTGACAAGCAGTTTATAAAGACGCAAATGACATGGTCAGTGGCAGGTTACCAAAAAGCAGCAATTACTTTTCCAATATGGTCTTTAATTTGGAGTGTTTCAAAGATATACTATTCAAACAACAGCACGTCCAACAGTATTCAGACCTACTTCGAAGTTGATTCTTCATCCAAAAGCTCTGGGACGAGAGGGAACGGTCCACTCATGCACATCCGTAACCAATTTTACTAATGCTCTTGTGGCTGAACTCTATATGACTTAAACCCTCCCAAATGTAGTAAAGGCTGTTACTACTAAAAAATACCCTTGATTTCAGAAAAGTTGGATAAGCAGGTGTTCACAAATTTTTTAACTATAAATCAACATATGGACAGGTATTGGGACACCCTGTTTTTCAGGGCCCCTTGCTTCAGCACACCAAGACATTTTGAACACCATGCTTCCAACTTTATGGACACAGTTTGGGGAAGAACCTTTTCTATTGAGGCATGACCCAGTGCACAAAGCAATCTCCATAAAGACATGGTCGAATAAGTTGAGTGTGGAAGAACTTGCCTGGACAGAGCCAGAGCCACAATCACAACCCCATCTAACACCTTTGGGAAGAACTGGAACGAAGACTGGGAGTCAAACCTTCTCGTCCAACATCAGCGCCTGACGTCATAAATGCTCTACAGAATGAATGGGCACAAATTCACCATAGACACTGCAAAGTCATGTCGAAAGCCTATAAGAATGAAAGCTGTTATAGCTGCAAGGAGGGAACAACTCCATAGTAAAGTCTATGTATTTAAAGGTAGTATTGGTGAGCTGAATTGGCCCATCAATTACCCTCCAGTCTGCTTTGTTGAACAAGATTCAGTGTTTGTAACACCAGGTTAAAAGGTTTGACTATGGACTCCTATCTCAGCCCCCCCCACCCAAAAAGTTAAAAAAGCAAAACAAACAAAACAAAAAAAAAAACCTTTAAAAGATCCATTCTGAAAACAGGGCACAGGGACTATTGAACATTCATCTGTCGAGGCACATTGTCTCCAGTGTCTCTTTATTGACTATTTCACCCTAAGCCATCCATTTTTCTTAAAAATTTCAAGTATTTGTTGCAAACACAAAAGTCCAGGGGAAAAATCATTTAAATGACAAAAAATAAAATAAATAAAACAAACAAAAAAAGAAAACAATCATCAACAACCATCTTTTAAAACAAGGTCTCAATATTACCATAGTCATAATAGTCATTAACACAATATCAAGTATTCGGCTTCATCATAAAATGTCTAAGTTCTATGATCTCATGACTAATGCAAATCTCACCATTAATCGAAACTTCTTCACTCTGTAGTTGGCAGTCAGTACAAGAAAACCAGACTCATACATTTTTCTTCATGTCACTACACTGCTAGATCTCCTACCAACACAACAGCAAAGTGGTCAGACAACAAAACTTTAAGAAATTAAAATAAAACATTAAAAAAAAAGGGGGGGAATCCTAAAATTGGTCACAACACATTGACAAACATAGAAGAAAACACAATATTCCTATGATCAAATTAAATAAGGTTTGTAAAAATCAAACTCCTGAAGTACTGCAACTGCAAATCCCAAAGCAAATATACACATGCGGATCCGTTTGAGGGGACATTCTTGAGGAACAGTCCACTAGTGCGCCGTTCACCCGTGTACGTATTGCCACTTAGTGGTGGCCAACATGCACTGCAGTCTCAAGCTTCTAGAGCGCGACGAGTCCTACTAAGTCTTTTCACAAACAGCACCTGGGATCGGCCGCAGAGGCCCTGCCAGGACGAGAGTCCCTGTGTGGTTTACAGTCTAGTCTGTGATATGAAACCTGAGCTCAAGACTATGTGTGTTGAGAACCGAAGTGAAAACATGAATCATTAATGAACAGCAGCATTTTCCTCCAAAAACTGAGTTAAGACCATCAGCCAGTCACTACAGCCCTCGCCCCCAATATGAGAGAGAGAGACAGAGAGATACAGAGTGAGTGAGTGAGGGAGACAGACAGAGAGAGGGGTAGAGCTTCAGCAGTGTGGCTCTGTGGATTTAGATATTAGCACAGATCCCTGTACAGTACATGGTTAACAATTGGGTTTAGTCTAAACATACTCACAGTCAGTGCATACCGGATCAACTGAGGTAATGAAAATATGAACAGCACAACACTGCATGTATCCTAAACACACTCATGAACAATGCAAACAAACATGGACTCAGCTTTTCTGAACAAACTTAATTCCAAGCTTGCTCTACACGCACACACACGTCTCAAAACTGTTGCTTCTCAAAAAAAATTACATAAAAAAAAACTACTTCAGACTGACAATCTGCAATTTACAATTATGTTAAATAAAATAAAAATGAACAAGCCGCAGCCAAGCAGTTCCTCACACAGATAATGCTAAAGGGGGACACACAGCCGAAAAAGCACCTACATTGAAAGATGTGCTTTCAAGGTGTAGACATTGTTTTCTTCAATTACAGTACTCTAAAAGCATCCTAACCTAAAGACCAAGTCAAGACAGGTGAAAAAATGGCATCGCAATTATAAAAGCAACTACAGTGCAGAAGAGCGTAACAAGACAGAAAAATAAAGGTTTAAAGAGTAACGCTTAAGTGGATACTACACAATGTTACTGGTGGTTAGACTAAAGAACCTAAAGGAAGAGCTTACGTGAAGGAGGAGGGTGAGAGGAACCTGAACTACTTACCCAAGAACAGTTAAGAACCTCTATATGGAACACAGTAACATGGCAAAGACTTTCACAGAAAATTAAGGAACAGTGACAAGTTTCTGATTGGCAGTTCAAGCCCAAATACTAAAACCTTCCACCATCGCCAGATATTGGTATTGCACAACATTAAGAGACTTTTTTTCTTTTTTTTTTAACACAAACGTGTTTCACTGTCATCAGAACTGTTCACTCCATGAAACAATTTTCTTTACAAACTCAGTATGTTCATAATCCTCAACTTTAGTCAGTATAAAAATGTTTTCAGCAGCAGATTTCAATAGTCACTTGGAAATGTCTTCAGAACCGGGTACTGTAGTCTTTAGGGTTTTTTGTTTGTTTGTTTGTTTGTTTTTTGGATGTTCCTTCCTGTATCAAACTCCAGATCATCAAGATGTTTCAGACCCACTTCACCCAGTCAAGAACCAAACACAACCTGTCAATCATCTTAAGCACATGCGCCTATGGTGAACCCCTTCTTACAAGGTTCTTTTTTTCATCTCTCCTCTTTACGCGATACTTTCGATGAATGCCAAGCAGTGGATCTGAGAAACAGACAGAGAATAAAGTAGCATGGTAAGTGTACAGAATCAAACAAACTAATTATAAACAGGTGAAGTTGACAGTAAGGAAGAAATGTCATCTCTTTGCCCCGGCTGTTAAAACGTAGGTTAAGAATTCACTGAAAGCAAACAATACAGATTGCAATGTGCTGCATCACTCCCATATTTGTAGTTGATACCATGTAATTATTTCAAATTATAAAATGAACCATAATATTACATTTGCTCTAGTAAATATGGTTTTTAATGTGAAGACTACAGTTAATCTAAACATAGAGGGTAGAAAATACTGTATTGTTATGGCTTAATATACACAAAAGACACAAATATTGAGAAAATATTCTCTTAACCCATCAGTGGTTTTAATGTTGAGTACACACAATTCTTCCTCATTTGTATTTATTATACTTAGTGTTTGAATGCAAGTGAGAAGATTCAGTCTATATGCATCCATTTTGTTGAACGCAGGCCAAGTCCTTCTGTCTAACATCAGTACCGGATGTTCTTTTCACTGAATGGGCACAGATTCCAACAAACAGATTCAAAATCTTGTGGAATGAAAAGTGGAGGTTGTAATAGATGCAAAGCAGGTCCCAATCTCACTTGGAACATTTCTATTGGTCCAATTCAAAATGTATAACATACAAAAGGCAGCTGGCGTTTTCATATTAGGAATTAAATTGGAGTATTTTATCCGCAATTATATGTCTCAAGAAAATTCCGTTATTTTTTGTATGTTTCAGTGTTTTGAATTTGTTCAAAGACTTCGCTGCAGCTAAAAAGAACAAAACATCAAAATGTTTTTAACATAACTAGAATATGGAGTAGATCTTTGATCCATGTCCTAGTTATGTTCTCACCCTTCCTCACCTGATGAAAGTTTTGAAGGCCGCACTCTGGGGGTTAATGCACAAAGGTACTCGTTTGCCTTGCTGGTGCTCTGTGATGAAACGATGAATAAGCTCTGAGAGGAAGAGAGAGCCATGCATGTTAAGAACAAATACTTTAAATGTTGCCATGGCTCTAGCAGATGGCAGAGAACAGATATGCTCATTTCACCACCTCACTGTTGATGCCTACAAATTGTTAGGGTCTATGAAAATGTACCAATGATGGTGTTCTACAAAGTGCTGGTCTGCTATTACGAAAACATAGAAAAAATGTTCTGCATAGAAAGGAGAAATGTTTGCGTTTTGGGCCATAAACATTTTTCCATTTTCCATAATAGCAGCACTAAAGTGTAATCTAGATCAGCTACACTTAGACTGCATTTACATGTATTTTCCATAACAGTTACAGTGTATGATGTCCTGCCTAGCCCAGGAAACCTCTGTACCTGGGGAGAAGTGAATATCCGACCAGCCAGCTGTGCCCTGCCAGAGGAACTCTGGAGCTCATTCTAAGCTCCTGTCCAATTGCACTCGGCCAAGGCCGTTACACCTGGCGCCATAACCAGGTGCTGAAACAAATCACAGGCACCATTAGGAAAGAGATCAACAACTGCACCCATGCAATTGCTTATGTTAAGGCAGGAAAGCAGCCTTGGGCCGGGAAGAAGGTGGCAGCAGAGATCCTGGTGACGGCCAAGGACTGGCAGCTCTTGATATACCTGAAGGAGTGGCTGAGATTCCCCCAACACACGGTCAGCACCACTCTGAGGCCAGATATTCTCCTGGTCTCAGAGAGCAATAGAAACATCATGGAGCAGACAGTGCCTTGGGAGGACCGCCTGAGACAAGACCGCCATAAGAGGAAGAGGACCAAGTATAAACATCTGGTCACCGACTGCCGAGCACAAGGCTGGAAGGCGGTGTATGCCCTTTAAGGTTGGCTGCAGAGGATTTGTAGGGTACACTCCACAAAACCCTCAGTGCACTGGGCATCACAGGTACAGCAAGGAGCACTGAAACAGCCAAGAAAGCCTAAAGATGGCTCTGGATCCAGAGAGAGAACCATGGGGGCAAGCGAGTGCCACAAGCCAAGGTCTGATCAGCCAAGGCTGGGCCGCCTGGGCAAGGGTGTCTGATGCTGAAAGACCCAAAACACCTAAGGACCCCAGGTTACATCACTAAAGATGCATTCAGGTGCATGAGTAGATGATGTATCAAAGAACATTAAACTACTAAATATTAAAAAGTAGTTATAATAGTTATTCATTTGTAAACTGAACACAAGTACACTAGAAATATTTATACAATTTTATTTATATCAAAATTATATTAACATGATATATTTTTTTAAAGTGATACCATTTACGATCTTAAAATGAAACAAAAGACTCACAAAATGTCTACAGCAGTAGTGTGTAAATGAATGATTCTTAATCTATGTTGAACATGCAAAGTTTTATTGAAGCCTACATGCCAAAGGTATATATTGGGGAAATAAATTAAGACTTTAATAAAGGAGTTGTGTTGGTTATCAAATTCCCAGCAATACTTTTTTGTGAAACTATAATCATTTTACTATTCGAATTTAAGGTGCGGATTAGGACAATCGTGGTGAGATGAATACAAAATGAAAAGGCTGGAAGTATACCACTCACCTTTGCCCTGCCAGACAGAGAGCATGCTCTCTTCGTAGCTGTGACTAAACGGCCGCTCAGCAGGTGGTTCGAAGTCTCGGGTGTAAACCCTGCCGCTGGGAACAGAGTAACAGCACTGGCACATGCAGGTGTGGTACCTCAAACGGCCCTCATCCAGGTATGGGTGAGAGAGCGCATCGCTGCCCGAGATCCGCTTTGCCTACATCACAAATACACATATTTACACACTGTATCAAAGATCTGTATTAACACTGAATAACGGTAAGCCAAAATCTTCACACAGGCTGCATGATTGTTATACTACAAGGACACTTCAATACATTCATTTATTATTTAAACATTTTTTGTTTCCAGACAACAACAAAAAACAAACAAACAAAAAAACATAATAGAAAAAATAGGAAATGTTATTAGGACTGTCTATTTTCACAAAAAAAAGGCAATTGGGCTGTTCTATTAAAAATGATCAGTGCATCCCTGACATTCAGCACAGGAAAATAGTTTTGATATCAAAACCCAACATTTGATCAAAGAGAAACGTCCACCTATAATCAATATACTCAAGTTCTCAATGACTTCTCAATGCCAGCACAGTCTTATAACCAGCATGTCCTCATTTCACAAAAATCTGTGCGGTTTTGAGTAACACTCAGACCATTTTAATACCAATTAGTTCAACTTCAAACTGTGGTACTGATGCTGGTGACTTTGATGTCTATTTCCCAAAACACACTGTGACTCACAAATGTGAAGAAGGCTATCGGCACAGAAACAGGCGATAATGAGGGTGTGTTTGTTGTGTACTCACAGGATCAAAGACTAGCATGCGGCAAAGAAGATGAACAGCCTCATGAGTAGCTGCGTCTGACAGCATGTACAGAACTGAAAGTGAGGGCTATGAGAGAGAATGACAGACACACAGGGAGAAAGAAAAAAATAAAACAATGTTGTTAGTAAACAATGCATCAATGAACAATATCCAATAAGCTGGTTTAAGTTAATAGGCTCTTTCATTCAAAATCAGAGACATCTAAATGTTCATTAAAAACTGAACTGCGTTCTGTGTAAAACACTGCAAAAAGCACTTATCACAGAGCACATACAAAGGAATTCTCTACTCACAGGGAGGCTCGGCCAGATATTTAACATGTAATTAGTCTTTTCTTACATGTGTTTCTTTGAACCAGACTCGCATTCCAAATGACTAAACTACAGTAGCTTTTTCAGTGGGTGAAAGTATCACATGATTAATTACACTGCTGTGGTCACGAATCTTGTACCCACATCATGCTGTAAACCAAATGTTTAGATTTTAAACACTTTTGTAACCTGTTTAAAATGACTGCATATTTGAGCTGTTCTTTAAAAAAAGTTTGTTCTCAATTTATTCTCAAAGAGCAGAACATGTTTAACTGAACAGTTAGCCTACACTGGTACAGAACACAATTCAAATTCTTTATACATGAAATTCAAACCCCAAAATACACTGTATTTTGGGGTTTTCTGTGATTAATTATAAAAAAAAAAATCCTGAAGCAAACAGACCTTTTTTTGCAGGGGTAATTTCTTGTGGCCAATTGAGAACTTCTGGAGTTGGTTCGTTAACAATGATAAGCCCTCTTTAAACCCTAGCCCCAAACTCCTCTAGTCTGTGCTCTTAGAACATCCAACGTCAATCGAGAACACAAGCCAAAGAAGTTAGCGAAAAGTTTGAGAGTCAACAGAACCGTTTCATTTAGTTGTAACATGTCACACACACCTATGTGCCTAACTGTACAGTTTTTGGGGGATTTTTCCAGCTATGCTATCTTGTAATACTAGCATGGGCCAAATACAGGCTTGTTGCATCATAGTGCTGAGTTCTTCCATCAATAGGCCTGGACTGGTTTCGAAATATAGCCCATCTTAGGTCTCTGTTCCCACCCACATTTAGCCCAGAATTTGTCATGGTAGCCAGATGAGATCATGTCTGGCCCTGTGAGATTAGGGATGGGAAACCAGGGTAATAAACACACCAGTGATAAACTGCGTCTCGCCTTACTGGTCAGGGAGAGAAGGTGGTCACAGTTGGGGGAGGAGTGAAGAAGAAAGCATTTTAGATCGTTTTACCGGCAGCATGAGTTTGTCACGTGAGAGGTCTGTGGTTGCAGCATTTGCATATCTGAAAACATTTCTTTGAAGGATATAACTTCGGATTTAACAAGTAAATTGATTATAGTACACAGATTAATAGATTATCTGCTCTGTTCACTACAGTTTGTCTCTACATAGTTGCTGATGGACCTTATTGTCTGTGCATTGGGCAACCTCAGTGAAAACTTCAGCCTCCACACTTCCGCAAAATTATACTGGCATGTGTCATAGTGAGGCACCCGTGATGCCAATGGACAAAAAACCTAACCAGCATGAAACGATCCAAGTTAGACAGCTATTGATCTGTACAGGGTCACAAGAAGAACAAGTGTATTTGTTGAATTCCAAAGGCCAGGCTGTAGGCCAGATGGGCCGCCTTTCTATGCTGCTACATCATCGAAGCTTCCTTCAAATATAGCCGATGATTTAACTCAGTGGCACAAAAATATGTAATCCCAAAGGTGATCCTTCATTGGACAGAGCCACCAAGGACCCTCGTTATTTGGCTGCAGCCTAGTTTTTGGAACACAGCTGTTGTGTTTGGTTTGCCTAATTTGGGCCTAATCACATTTTTTATGTTCCACTTGCCAGACCACACTGTCTTAACTGTGGCAACTGGAAGTAACAATTTACAGCTCAGCTATTGACTCTATTCACAGGACAATAACATTCAGGTGTCTAAAAAAACCCAAATCTAATAAAAGTTAAATGTCTCCTTTGTGGCCCAGGTAACAGCAAAAAAGATTATAAAAAAACATTCTGGAAAGCAAATTACTGGAAGCAAGGCATATTACCGGTTTGTGAGGCCCTCTTAGGATGTGTGCTCGAGCGCCCTCGCATGCAGATGCCATGGCAGACAATGGAGGAGTGCCCAACAGATCAGTTATGAGATCCAACTGCAGACAGACAGTGAGTTAAAAGGGTGGGGGTTGAGAAACAGATTTCAGACTGTACTGCACATTTTGAGCTAACATTTTCCCTTTCTGCTAACTCGGATCATTCACGAAATTTTACATTTTCCCAGTGTCCCTCTCTTGACAACTACATTAGATAGAAAACTCCAGCACTTAACATGCACCTTGTTCCTGAAGTCTATTTAATTAATCTAACTTGTCGACAAATGGAGACAGTAATCGGGGGCTGGATATTGGTGAACAGTGACATAGTAATATTAGGTCTCTGTTTTAAGCAGAAGAGGAATATATAGGTTAAAACAGGGCTGTGCTCCACATTATGTCTAAATTGAACTATGGTGTGATTTCAATACATCACTGATGGTGGCCTAGTGGTTATGAAGTTCACCCTGAGATCAGAAGGTTGTGGGTTTGAATCTCTGAACTACTAGCGACATCACCGTGATACACTTGAACAAAGTACCGTCCCCACACACTACTCCTCCAGTACCTTTTGGAAGATTAAATGATGTCTGGGGTCCAGAGCTGAATGACCAATACACCTGATCTGACTACTGCTCTTGTGACTAAAAGCAATCAATTTCTCACAGTAAAGCACAAACATCTAGTGTAAAGCCTTCCCTAAAAAGAAGTTTTTTTAGAGCAAGTGCCTACAAACTTATGTACACTCTGTGCATTTGCTCCCAATGCACAGTGCAGCTGTAAGTCAGTACCTGTTGGATAGGGCTCTGGGCCTGAAAGAGAATGCGGCGGCCCAGCAGCTCAGCAAAAATGCAGCCCACCGACCAGACATCTATGGCTGGACCGTAGTGCCGCGAGCCCATCAAAACCTCTGGAGCTCTGTAGTACTGTGTTACCACTTCTTGAGTCATGTGACGAGAGGGATCAGGCTCTTCTACTCGGGCCAACCCAAAGTCACAAATCTGAGCAAATGAAAGACTTTATTTAGGGAGTAGACAAAAATGTAAAGAAGTCGTAATGACTGGTATTTGACAAACTTTCTGTAATAGGAAGGAGAGAATTAATGAGCTGGGATGTACCTTGAGCAAGCAGTTGCTGTTGACCAGCAAGTTCCCTGGTTTAATGTCTCTGTGCAGAATACCAGCAGAGTGCAGGTATTTCAAGCCTGAAAAAGTGGAAAGGACAGAACATTATAAACTTAAATGTATACATGCTAATTCACAAGTTCTATGGTGCCTCAAATCTCTATACACGTCAAAAATAATGCCAGCATCCAGTGACTTATGTCCACTGTTTCAAATACACTACCATTCAAAGGTTTGAAATTACTAAAGTGACCAAAAACATAGAAATTTACTTGACTAAAACATTATTTCTATCGCACACCACTCAAATAAAACTACACCTTTAGAATAAGCATCACACATTTATAAGCATTACACAAGTCTGCAAGAAAACTGGTTTCATATATTACTGCAAAATGTGATTTCAAAATTCTCTGACAATACAGACACAAACAGGCCCAGCATGCCAACTAATATAAACCCAGACCCACCCAGGTTTCGCTATAACTCACCCCTGAGTATCTGGTAGAGGAACACCTTGATGTGGTCGGTAGTGAGAGGCTGAGGGGACACTATGACTTTGTGCAGGTCACTCTGCATCAGCTCCGTGATCACATATCTACAGCACAACTAGAGTTAAGGCACAAATACACCTCTATACTGCATCCAGTTGATATCTCTTTGAACATGAACAATCACTAAACTCAAGTCAGTATTAATGAGTTCAGGTACTCATGCTGGATTAGTCCTGTATCACAACCATCGACTCATTCCAAATGTACTAGATGGTGCTTTATTGCTCCAGAGCACATAGGTCTACTGCAAGAGCTTATCTCTTAATAATGTGTGCAAATATGTCCATTGAATTCATGTGTCAGCAGTGGGTGCATCTCAAAGTAGCTGCACTCAAGCACGTAAAATTTAAAGAAGTGGCTATTTTTGTCACATTTAAAAACACCACAGCGCAACACAGTGTGAACAAGGTGAAATTATTTCTTTGCATTTAACCTATTACCAAGTGAAGCAGCGAGCAGTGTGTGGGGACGGTACCTCAGAGGTCCCACTAACTTTTGATCAATGGGGCAAATCCCTAACATCCACCAGTAAGAGTACATTATTAGAAGAATTATAACCTCTACATCTGAACACTTTTGAACATATATTGTAGCTGATGCTCACAGTGTAAAGGATACATCTCTTCAAAACAGTCGATCTGTGGAGGTTGCAGAATGTCCAAAGCAGATAACACCTGCAAACAAATCCTCATGATCAAAGTTCACTCATTAGTAAAACCCATCAGCAACCCTCAAGAAAATCTACTAAACTGTGCACTGTTGAAGGCTCCATCAAATAAATTAATAACCAAACATGCCATACAGGTATTTCAAATTACAATATAATCACTATTGACGATATTATAAGGTATTCAGAAAGCCAGTTAAAAACTTGTTGGAATAGCAGTGAGCACATTATGGTGACATATGGAGAGTGTGGGAATTTGTAGGCTCAGTCACATTGAGAGGAAACAAACGTCTTGGCTGAACGTACAAAGGGTGCAATGACTCAGGTGTGGGACTCTGTAGGCTACGTAGCAAGAAAAGGATATAAAAGTCTTTGCTGAATATATGAAGAGTGTTATGACTCAGATGTGGGAAACTGAAGGCAGTGTGTAGTATCTCTCCTCCATAAGACCCCTCAAACTAAAACTCACATTGTCGTGTTTGAAGAAGCACAGCATCCGCAGCTCCCTGAAGACACGCTTACAGGAGACCAAGTTCTGGAAGACGTTTGGCATCTTCTTCAGGGCCACCTTCCTGCCATCCCGGGGGTCTGTCACTGACCTGGGTAGGTTGGTGACATGAAAAAGACAGAATTCTTGCGTCAACAGCATGCTCAGTGCAACAAGAAAGAATAACATAAGACAACAGAAAAAAAACCAAATATAGACAATAAAGAATAGTGCAACACAATGATGGGAACATTAGCATAGAAAATAACAGTGTAACACTGACACAGTTGTGTGTAAAGATTTAGATGACTGTGCCAGGATGTGCAAAAATTACTTACAAAAGTTGTTTAGTGTAAGTGTACACAGTGGATAAAAGTATATACAGTGAGCCTCAAAATTATTCATATCCCAGGCAAATTTTCACTTAAAGTTGATTTTATTCAATCAGCAAGTCAAATTTAGATGGGAAATGACATAGGTGCATGCAAAAACATAATACAATGATGTACTAAAGTCATCATGGATGGAAAAAAAAAAAACATTTCTCAGCTTTTATGTACAATTATGCAAAAAGTGGCATGTCCAAAATTATTCATACCCTTCCACAAC
>JBBJLR010000029.1:7684058-7700079 GCA_037577145.1 Brachypetersius gabonensis
TGACTTGCTGGTTGAATAAAATCAACTTTAAGTGAAAATTTGCCTGGGGTATGAATAATTTCGAGGCTCACTGTATGAACACTGGATATGTGTGCATAAAACGTCAATTTCATATGCATGAACAGCACTTTGTTTTTAAGTCATTCACCAGGAACACAGCAACCGCAGAGCAGTGTGTGGGGATGGTACCTTGCTCAAGCATACCTCAGTGGTGACACTGGCAGTCCTGGGATTCAAACCCACAACCTTCTGATGTGTATACATGCACATATACACACACACGCACATTGGAGTATCTTTAGGTGTCTAATTTATAATAATCTCTGTATTTCTCCTGCATTGTTTTAAAAACACTGTGCTTACCACACAACTCCAAAAGCTCCGTAACCGATGGGTCTGTCTGGCTCCATCTCAGCCGGGCTGGGGACCTCGCTGGCCGGATTACTGTGCGGCTGGGGGACCGCGGCTCCTCCGCCCGCGGTTCCCCCGCCCGCGGTTCCCCCGAGGGAGGCCGGGTGTCTGGGGGTCCTGGCGGGCTGTTCCGGCCCGGCTGGGTTCTGGGAGGTCGAACCTGTCGTGCTGCTCACACAGAAATACTTGTGGCCTAACTCGGATCCAGGGAACAGGTTAACGTTACCACACACGGCTGGTCGAGCCGACCCATGGAATGCCATTCTATAAGAGCAAACCGGCTGAGGAAGCGGTCAGAGCAGAGAGGCTTATTAATCCCATTAAAGAAAAATATTACAGCATATGAATAGGACTCAAGCTCACACTGGGGAATAAACCCAAATATCTTGGTCACACAACTTTAAAAGGGTCCCGTGAGGTAGCTATAATTTAACTAACTAGTAGTTAATCATTACAGACGGTGTAATCTGTTTATTTCCTGAAGCAAATGCACCAAAAATAATAAAAACAAACCAACCGAGCCACGACTATCTACTTGGTTCAGACCCTGAACAGCAGTTTAGCCAAGTTAAGCTAGTCAGCTAACGTTAATCACACGATGCAGTCGAGTTAACATCATTACAAACGACTTAACGCACAAAATCTCGCAAGACTAATAAAAGCCAGTTTCACTGTGGAACTGAAAGCAAGTTAATAACCTAATTTTGGCTTATTTTGTAGATGAGGAAACGCCTGGGAGTCGATACAGCCCGATCATCTTTGTTTGCTAGCTAAAGCTAGCTGGGATAGTAACAAACCAGCTCAGCCAGCACTGGAGCGTTTGTACCCAAAAACGAGTTATTTCTCTCCAGTTTTTGGCTTGTCCATGAAGCTCGCACTTCGACCTGCTTTTGTAGATTCTGGTTAACGCGAAACCACACCGGTTTCTTGATATAAAAAAAAAAAAAGTCGATAGCCTAGTCTTCTCCCAGCAGCTGTTCCCTAGCTCGGTTAGCTAGCTAATTAAACCCCTTCACGACTTATTTATGCCGTTTTGTATGTAAATACTCCTTTCCTGACGACATATACTGCAAAAAACCGCAAACTTAACATCTGAGACGCGAAAAAAGAGAGGCTGAACTGACTTTAAACGGCTACCAGCTAGATGCAGATGTTTGTAAAAGTTAGCTTTTTAAGCAAAAATGTGTCCAAAGCAGCCCGGCTGGTAGAGCAGGCAGTCCGGCATTTAAATGGAGAAAAATAAAGCCTTAATATTGCATGTCGGTCTGGGGATGCATGAGCTCCATCGCTGCTCTCTCGTTTTTCTGAAATCAGCTGTTTGAACCAGTGGCAGAAGGAGGAGTGGGGGGGGAGTAGGAGGAGAATGAGAAGTGGGGAAGAAGAGAGAATGGGGGAGGGTAGGACCACCGGAGTAAACAAGGCAGGCAGCGAGGTTTAACAATTTACTGCCCATTTTCAAGCTTTCAAGCTTTTGTTTTTGTGCTTGGGACCACGTTTTTCATCTTTTGGCAACACATTCAAATCCCACACATAAGACTCCATCCACTTGAGCACGTGAAACTGTCCCACAGTTAGTTAAAGTGAGTATAATTAGGCATTTGTACATTTGGATATCATTACAGCAACAAAGACTGGGCTTTCAAACAAGCGTCAACACAAACGTGGTCAGGGATGGAGCATTTCTGCAGATTCTGAAACAACATCAAATCCTGTTCACATCCTCAGGACCTTGTAAGATAAATCAACATCAATGTGAATTGATGAAAATAATAATAAAAAAACTACTCAACAATAGTCCCTTATAATTCACACAAATACACATTAAACTCCTGGTTTGTATGTTTCACTTTGAAATCACCTTTTACAGGCATCAGTAATTTATATGTCAGGAAATGGTCCAGCATTTGATCCCCTATCACGCAGTTGGAAATCTCCTCTACAGAGGTAGGAATATGGACAGTAAAGGACTGCTTGAGAGCAATGAACTGTAGTACTTTTGCTTGTATACTGAATGAAGTTTAGTTTTTGGGGGGATATCTGAAGATCACATTCTAAATTCCACATCAACAGAGATATGCTAGAATAAAGTGGGATAACACTTAAACAGCTCTCATCTCATTGGGACCACTCCGCTGGGACGTGACTGACGTAATGAGGTGACATCCGCACATCCAACACAGCAAGCCCGTACCATCTTCATGGAACAGTCAGTAGATCTACCAAAGTGGAACGGACTGAAAATGGAACCAGCTGGACTGCTTGGAAGTCTGTGAGTGGTTGAAATTAGTGGATGATCTTCTGAATTTTTGAAAACCATCAGCTTTGTCGAAAAAACGTCAGTAATCTATCGCTGACAGCTATGGTGTGGCAAGGTAGAGGGGAGGGGGCAGAGGTTATAATGACACTTTTCCGTTTGGCATCTTCATAAAGGCCTAGATTAAAGAAACAGATATGATGATCAGTGCATGTTAATACAGATACAAATTCAATCAGTTCCCAAATATGCCACAGTAGGACATCATCAGTCACATTATTTCCCAAATATGTCACATAAGTTTGCACAAATAAACACTATTTATTTATATTTTTATGCATTTTAAATTGTTCTGCAATTTGCATGACACACAGTCAACAACATTCAAGTTTCCAAATAACCTGACTACATGACTACAGCTATGTGGAACATTACCTGTTTTTATTCAGGTATTCTGCTTCCCTTTAATCATTCCTTTTTAAACTCTGCCCTCTGCCCACTCCCCGTCCCTGCCCCAGCAGCCTGGGGCTAGCTGTGGCTCTGGGGAGCGATGCTGGAGCAGTCGGTCACCAGCAGGCCCACAGTGGCTGGAGGACTGGAGACTGGAGTTGTGTTGGCCACCGTGCCCCCTGAACTGCTAGTGCTGATGGGGCTGGGCGCAGTGGGGTCTGTCTGGTTGGCATGTGTGGCCATGTGGCCCTGGAGCTGTGTGGGGGTCTTACAGTGGATTCCACACAGTTGGCATAACAACACTCCACCAGGCCCTGTGCCACGGCCCACGCTGGTCTCCTTCCACTCTTGCCCGTGGTGCTTCTGAGCATGAACACGCAGGTACGTCAGAGTGGTGAAGCCTAGGTAGAAAAAATACATGCTTATTAATCCAAAAATGTTGCTACTTCTAACAATGTGTTTACAATACAAAATGGCTCAATAGCTTGTATCATTCAGTAAAACTATCAGTTGGATGACTTTAACTAAATAAGCTCTCTTAGTGACTATTTTCTAGATAGTGTTAAAGCTTCACTCCAGACGTGTTAATAGCAAATATAATTCAAATTTGGGTTCCATAAATTGCTTTTATTAAATGAAATGAGTTTAATGTTTGCTAAATAGAAATGTGTTATACACACATCGTTTAAAAAAATTGCTAGCTGCAAATACTTGCAGACCACTAATGTAAAAACAATTGTACACCACAGGGATAAGCAGTTATTAATTAATCTGTTATGAGAGTGATATTAATTAGTGGATGACAAGTGTCCACAGAGAAGAACACAGACAAGTACAAACAGAAAAAAATGTGAGAAATATAGGAGTTTGTTGTCAAACAATTAAAGTGGGACCAAAACTCACTGCGGTTGCACAGGTGGCAGACATGATGCTGGGACTGGTTGTGGACCCTCATGTGATCGGTGATGTAAGCAGGAGAAAGCAGTTTGCCACAAATGTGGCAGGGAACTTTGTCTTCATGTCTGATCATATGAGCACGCAGCCGGTCTTTAGTCGCGAACGCAGACTCGCATGTCTGCAGAAAGAATTTGAGAGTTAACAAAGACACACAGGCATATAGTAGTTACTCACTTACTTAACACTCATCAGCTTCCTTAATAATGTGTCTCCCTCCCTTTACTTCTGATATATTTTTCAACTGACAGACACAAAGATCCATAAGGGCTGCACAATATGCACTTAAAAAGCACTGGTATAATTCTTTGTGCAGCCCTAGTGCAAGTATTCCTGCACATTAAAGCCATATTCCCTACCATAAACACAAAAAATGGTCAACGCGACAACACTCCTGATGAGGTCGGCAAGCACTAAAAGACTCCATCTGTCTAATGCACTCCTTTGAGAAGTCATATGTTCTGGACATTCAGTGAACAAGCCTGTGCCAAAGAACAGGCAAAACAGAGGGAGATAAGAGAGGTATCAAGACCGGAGCAAGAAAAAAAAAAAAAGTATTCAAGGCATTTGGCAGGCTGCAAAAAGAAAAAAAAATTAGCTGACAAAAATGTAGAAAAAAAAACATCCCAAAGGAAGAGTGGGGATGGAAAGGGACAGAGAAAGAGAACAGAGAGGGAATTACCGGACACTTGAAGGGTCTCTCCGTGGAGTGCACTTGCCGAACATGACTGTTAAGATGGTCAGGCCTGGAAAGTACAGAGACAGACTATATGACATACTGTGGCACAAATAAAACCAAACTGTTAGGGGCAGTGTTGGAAATTAATGGTAGCTCGCCTAAAAAAAAAAAAAAAAAAACTGCCCAGTGCCCAACCATATAATCTACACCAGTAAACTCCTGGAACACTAGGTTAGAAAAAGGTGCACCTGAACCAAGGAGGTAAAATGGACCTCTGGGAAAGAAAATTCTGAGGGTACTGTGTGTGTTGGGGAACATATGCATCCCTAAATGAGAAAGTAAACTGAGCAAATATTATTTGTAATCGAGGTCATTGTGCATCAGTCTGTATGTGTCTACGAATATGATCTAAGTGTGTCTAAATGCGAGTTATAGACGAGGATAAATACAGCATGGAGGTCATTTTTTTCTTGTCACATTGACCCATTTTCAGGCTCAAATTAGTAATCAGGGCATCTCTCGCCTGCTTTCAGTATAATGACAGCATTTTAAGCTGTCACTACAGGCAAAAGTTGAGGATTCACTGTAGTCCATCTCCCTCTGCTTATCAAGTGAGTTTAAGTAGATATAGATGCATATCCACTTAAACATTTGAGAGTTCATGTGCCGTATGTACAGTAACAGATTTGAGGTGTAAAAACGCATAGCACTAAAGTGCTTTAATTTTATAATGCAATAATCAATCAGAATTATGATAATGTTGAGTACGGTTTGTGTTTATTTTGTGGTAAGAAATACCGAAAACCACTTTTGTCTATATATCATTTTTGTCTATATTCCGGATGACAGGATTGTGAATCACTGATAGTTTCTATCTATGGTGGCTGACAAATCTAATGGCTAGAAAACGGTTTTCCTCAGTTTTAAGTTGTACAAAATCATATTTGTCTTATAATCTGCTATTTTCATGTCTGATCCATATCCTAAATTAGCTCTGGTTTTCAGTACATTGTAACAAGAAATGTTTTACAGGCTGCAAATATGATTTATTAAACTTAGAAATGTTTCCTAACTTTGTTCTCAACATGGTTTGTTAGTTTATTGTTTGATTTGGTAAGTTAATGAGTTGAAAGGGAAGTGGTTTTCTTAGGGTTAAGCAGCTTCTCTGTGAGGCATTGCTGCCATGCTGAAACACGTTATTGGAAAAAGCTGTTGCTTATATTGATTCAGAAGATCTGCAGTATGTCAGCATTAGGAGCAGTCTCTCAGCACTCAGATGGTGGGCTGGTGTGGCAGGACAGCGGGTGTTTTTCTGGAAAATTGGCTCCTGCTCGTCTGCCATAATTATTCTAGAGGTGCAGTAATCATGATTTTTATGACTAATTATTTCTTTATAGCTAAGATGGTTGATGGCTAATGTTTTTTCAGCTTTTTAAAATTTCATTGCAAATATGCGTTAGTGCGTTATTACAAATATATAGCAACAAAAAGCAAATGCATAGCACAGTGATGCATTCATCTTTGCAACACAGATCAGCCAAAATCAAAAAGATTAAATTGGCATTGCTTGTCTAAATAGCCGCTTCCAATCGTGTGGTAATAGCCTAGTGGGTAAAACGCTTGCCTGTGAACCCAATGACCACAAAGTTGCAGTTTCCAACCCCAACTTTCTACCACAGTGTCCTTGAGAAAGACACTTAACCCTTAGTTGCTCCAGGTATACAATAAGGGCTATGTTTTACTGACTATTTTTGTCGTAATTTTGTTTTGTGATTCGGCTGAAAATGTGTGTGTGTGAGATTTAACTCTCACTCACCTTGAGAAACCTTTGGCACAGTGGGGACACACGTATGGTTTCTCCACTCCTCCCTGATGGGACCTGACGTGGTAGCTCATGCGGTCCTTCCTTTTAAAGCGCTGCTGGCAGATGGGACAGGAATATGGTTTCTCATCCGAGTGGGACAGCCGGTGGCGATTCAGGTGGTACACATCCCGGAACGCCTTCCCACATGCCTCGCATGCATGATTCTTCCGGACTGGATTAGGGTTTGGGTTAGGGCTGGGGTTCGGGTTGAGATTGGGATTGGGGCTAGGAGGGGGGTGAGGGTCTGCAATCGGGATAGAGATTTGGATTGAGCTGGGAATGTTGGGGTTCTCTGCGGTGTTGGTGGTTGGTGCAGCCTGAAAAAGATATGGGAAGAAAGACAGGGCCAACTCACAGATTGTTTTTTGTTTGGTTTTTTTTTTTCAAAAGGAAAAAAAAAATCTTGTGTATGAAAATAGCCTTCTTTTGACGCAACTGAATGTCACTGCCTATGAAAGGCAATCTTTGAATTGACTGACGGTATGAGTCATTGGTTACACAAAAGCTGCCATGGTGCCCTGATTTGGGATTATGGAGCTTATTAAACAGACATTTCTGCTTTTTTGGCTGATGATTAGATGGCTATGTTAAGCCACACAACATCCCTCACAAAAAGTATGCAAATGCATGGCCTGCTGTACTGACTACATTTTCTTACGTTATAAGCACTCAAAGGAATACTTTGCAAAAAAATTTATGAATCTACGTAGTTGTCCACTTATTCCTTGGGCACACTACATGACTTTCAAAGTAGTCAGATTGCTCTACTGTAGCACACTTTGCTGCCTTCTAATCGAAAATTTTGATGATTTTGTGGTCTGCTCAATACATGACAAATCAGTGATAGGTGATCACATCTCACAAGTTCTTTTACCAAGAGATGTTTTGTGAAAAACACACAAGACAAGTTACACTAGGAATCCGCTAGGGATACCAAGCATGACGGTTTAACATTGCTGAGAAACATCAGGGATAGGGATATTTGGCTTTTGGGTGAAATTTATGGAAAACGTAAAAGGTTCACACCACAGTGATATTATTTCATGAAAGTAGGGCATTTAAATAGAAGCATGTGATGGTTATTTCCTCATCTCAACCAATTTATTGGAACAAAAGTCAATAAGTCAATGTCTCAATAACATGCCATGTGCCCTTGAGCATCAATTACAGCTTGACGACATCTCATGCTGCTGAGGCATGGCATCCCTCTCTTCTTGAAGGGCGGCCCTCAGGTCAATGAGGTTCTGGGGTACACAGTTACAAGCCTCTACACAGTGACTCAGCTGATCCCATAGGTTTACTATAGGATTCAGGTCTCGAGAAAATGCAGACCTGAATCCTATGAGGTACCCGTCTCCAGAGGTCGTTCCCTAATGATGCAACCTCGATGAGCTGGAGCATTGTCATCCATGAAGATGAAAATTTTTTTGTATTGACTAGACACATGTGTCACACTAACAACACCACCACCAAAGGCTGGTGGTGGTCATCAGAGAACAGCACTGAGGTCCATCTGTACCCGTCCAGCACAAATGCTCCCTTCGCCGGTTGGTGAGGTCAGGTTCCCTTGCAGGTCATCTCATCTTCCTTAAATAAGCCTGGAATTGAGTGGCATTTATCCTCCGGTTCCACAGGGCACTGTTCACATTAGTCATCAGTGTGGGATGTGGCCAAAGGACGTCAATTTCTATGCCGTTCTGTGACCATTCCAGTGTCTTTGTATCTCTGTTGCAATCTACTGATGACACTCTGTGGCCACTTCTGTCTGAAAACATCCAGTCACACAGACTTTTTTTTAGAACCAAATCCCCACAATAACGCGGAAACTGCAAATATACTCAGCCTTTTTTTGCTTTTTTGTGGCAATAAATATATTTTTTTTCTGGATGTTTTCACACAAGGGCAGGCTGTAGCTGACCTGGAGGCACTTTTTTCGAATTCCACAACAGGGCTGAGCCCCAGCACTCAAAGTGCGATTTCTTCACGGCTCCAGTAGACCATTCCAACAAGGCCTCATTTGTATTTTTAACCCAGGTAGATCAGGCATTACGCGACATTCTGAGTTGCGTATCTCGACGGGGAAAGCACTCAGACACTTCAAACTCCGCAGATCGATTGATTTCCAGGAGACCTTTCCAATGAGCCCTCATTTGTATTTTTTCCCACAAAAAGCAGGGGGTTAATGAAATATTGAAATATGATATATATAGATAATATATGGGCTGTGTCAGTCTTTGTGTTAATACAATATTTTGTTAAAGTCCTACAAAGAATGTTGTTATCTTTCAACAGTTTTAAAGCACGTGTTCTGAAAGCACTTTGTTCATGCACTTCTTCAATTCACTTGTTTTATGAAAGAAGATATTTAACTGCATAATATATCAGCTATCTTGCCAAGTAAAATATTTCCTTTCAAATTTTATTTTATATTGTGCATTGTTTGAATGCTAAATAAATATTTTCATAGTTTTGTAACATATTCTTTGAACCATGAATCTTAATTTCTGCAATTGCAATACTTCACTTCAGTGAGGTAAGTACACAAAGTCACAAATTTGGTATAATAAACTTTCGGTGTTTCGGTTTTCGCCCAAGTGTTTCCTCATTTTCGATTTTGGACAAAATAAATAATTTTGGTGCCCCTTAAAATTAAATTAATTTATTAAATAGATGATCTGTAGCTGCTGAATTCTTTGATGGACAGAGTATTTATCGGCCAATACTTGTTTTAACATGCCCTTTTAACCATGTCCAATTTCCAGAATCCCCAATGCAATCTTAAGGGCCATTGCATTATTAGCCTGACTGTAGTCTGCTAGAGGAGCCCTCGGAGGGAAATGAACACAAGAGCTGCCTTGCTCAGAAATCATTGTGATCTAATGGAATTCTCTTTTCAACCCCCCAAAAAAGGTCACTGCAATAAAATACTTTAAGGTGCATAAGTAAGCCAAAGCTTGAAGTGAGACAAAACAAAAATTCATATCGTCGCTGTCGGGCGGAAACCTCGTAACTCCACTTTTGGTCTTTGTTGTTTTTTTTCATGAATCGATACTATTGGTCCGTCTTCACATGGGTCTGTAAAATTTAGAAATTATTAACCAATGAAAAGTGTTGAAAATAGCTTGGGGTTAAATCTCTTACCTTCATTGGACACTACAGTTGTCGCCAAACCCTTGTAACTCCACTCCCTTATCATCCAGTGGAGCTGCGCAACAGAAGCCGTAACAGAGCAAAAAGCTACGACATCATTATTTAGCCTGTGTTTATGTACAATCTCATACCTGTACAATACTTGTGATGTGTATTATAAAGTGAATTTAATATTTTATTTACTATGATAATAAAAAAATATATTCATTGTTGTATTCAGTTAAGACTAGCTGCTGTTTTTAACTCCTTTCATGAAGATGGCACTATTGAGCCAGTTAGTAGCTAGAAGAAGACATTTAGTGATGCTGTATTTCAAAATGATCTCCTTGGAAGTAAAGTTTAGTGACAACACAACTGAATACGTTTTTTAAAAAAGTATTTTGACTGAATTGTTCCTGAGATGTTGATGCAGAGGAGGAGTGCAAGTAAACGGTAAGTTTGCAGGTTAAACATTTCCTTCCTATAACCATCAGGCTTCTGTAATGTTTGTCAGTTCACTGGTCCAAGTTCTGAGCGAACAAAGGCTAATCAACCGTGTTAGACCAGCTGTAGGCTTTAATAAAGTGTTGTAGTCTGTTAATTGATCTCGATACATGTACAGTAATGTACAGAGGCTCGGTCTTGACGCAACGCAACCACTAAAATCAATAATGGCACGAACTCCTATGTCCATATTTGCCTGTCAAAATCCATGTAAATCCGTTTAAGAAAGGTTTTGCAAAAATATTGGCAATACAACCTTACACACAGTTATATAATCATATCTTAAGATGTCATACCAATTTTGATGACACGGTACTCATTTCTTTAGAATTTAAATTGTTTTTTCAGTTTCCTGAAAAATAGCCATTTTGGACATACGAGGTTTCCGCCTGACAGAGACGATATAATTTATAAAAGTTATGTTTATACTCAATAAAGTATACTCCTTGCTGTCCCCTCTGCTCTTTTTAATGTATGTGACTATTTCTCAGTGCTGAGTAGAATTTGGCAGGAGCAAAACAGGACCCTTTCCTTCCCAACCAATCCGTGGACTGGGTCTGTTAAAACAGTCTGTGCTATTATAAACTGTGTTCTGATTGTATTCTTGTGTTTCTGGACTAATTTGGGATTAAGAGTGAGATATGTGTAAAAAGATAAAATGATGCACAGACAAATAAAAAGGGTCAGAAGACAGCAAAGAGAGGCAAAACATGATGGAAACATAAACCTTTCCAACCTGCACCATTGTCCCGGTTACCACAACCGCAGCAGGAAGAGGCTGGGGTACTGTCATGGCAACAGTCGCCGGGGTAATAGACACGGCAACTGTCTCCACCTGTTGGTTGGTGATGGCTGACTGGGGATGGGTCATGGGGTCTGCAGCAGTGTTGATTGTGGCAGGAATAGAGAGATGGAGAAGAGAGAGAGGGATGGTCTGCCTCTCCACCCGGGCGCCCGCCTTGGCTCCGTCTTTCTCTCGGGCCGCTCTGTCTTTCATTTTCACTCCCGTGTGCACGGACTGATGGCGCCTGAGGTTATAACTGTTCTTAAACTGCTTACTACATATGGAGCAGATGTGAGCGGGCCGGGCAGGCCAAGGGGCAGGTTTAACTGAAAAAGAGGGGCAAAAAAATTAGAGACAGCAATATTACAGAAATAAAATTAGTAAATCATAACAATAAACAGATCAAAGAAACATGGTAAATGGCATAAGACACTCAAACTGGCATCTCCAGCATCTTTGCCCATGGTGAAGCCTAAAGCAACATAAGCTAAGATTGACTAAAGGCATAATGAGAAAATATCATGAGTTATAATCAGAATCAGCGTAAGAAAACTGATCTTGTACATGGTAAGACTACTGCATATGAAAAGATATTGCACATAATGATAAAGTTTTAGTGCCCAGTAAAAACATTGCACAATTTTGCACATGGTAGACTACTGCACGCATAATACACATAGTAAAATAATGCTCATAGTGATACACATAATGATAGTTATTACTTGCAATATCAACATTAACTGGTTTGTTACTACCAAATAACTAGAAAGAACAGAGCATAACCCGAGAAAAAAGCAGAGGTCCCGATAAGAACACCCCACAATATTACACAAGGTAGACTATTACACATCATAGGAACATAATGCACATAGTGATGCGCATAAATATAATTATTGCATCCAATAACAACAAACTAATTTACTACAACCCCTGCAAACCCCTCCCCTCCCCTCCCCTCCCCTCCCCTCCATGTCCCTGCCCCCGCCTATCCCTCCCTCCCTTACCTGGCTCCGGCTCCTCACTCAGAGCTGCTGTGTCCACTGTGGACGGGGGCGGGGCTATGTGCTCGGTGGGCGGATCCTGAGGCGGATCCGTAAGCTCCGGCAGAAGATCTGATTGGAGGGTTCCCTCAGTTTGGGACTGGGAGGGCGGAGTCTGCAGTAGGAAGGTGCAAAAATTCAAATTTCGCTCTTTTTTTTTTTTAAACTCAGGAGGGAAAGGGCATTTCAGTACACCACCCGGTCACACCAAGAACAAACTTTCATTGCACGTTAATGTTTTTTGTTTTCCTTACCTGAAAGAGAAAATTGCTCCAAGCTGCATCCATCTCGAGGATCTGTTTTTTTATACTGTTTGATATCAGCTGTAAATATAATTAACTACAGGTCCAGTTAACACCAGATCCCCTTCACAGGCGAAACCTCTTCACTTGATTTTTGTGCTTTACACTGACTCACAAACAACGCACGCAGTTACTTATAAGGACGTGAAAAAAAGTTGCAACACACAACAGTCAAACTATCATTAAAAATCACGATACTGAAAAATATCTGCTAAGGAAAAATACGGCTGTAAAAAGTCTTCATTTTCGATCTCGCGGTTAAAAATAAACATTCTCATGCTTCCACACATTAAATGTCCATATACATTTTTTACTGGAATTATGATTTTATAAATGAGACAGGACAGTTGTGTGCAGCAGTTCATGCAGAAGCAGGAAAAAAAACCATCACAACGTTGAAAACAGAGTTGGGTGTTGTTTTTTGTTTTCGTTTGTTTGTTTGTTTTGTAGTCAGCAGTCGCTCGCCCCCTTTTCTGAGGGAGAAACAGCCCGTGTTACTAGGAGCTTCTCCATAAGGGCCTGAGATCGGCAGCAAAGCCTCGGTGTTGCGTTAAATCTCATCCCAGCGTGGCGAGCGCTTCACCGGCCGTGGTCCGTGGCTCCGCCTCGGCGTTTCAATCGGGAGGATGGCATCTTTTTTTTCCTCCCTCTCTCCCCCTCTATCTCCCTCCCACCCTCGCTCTTTCTTCCTTTTCTTTTTTTACTCCGTCTTCTCTGCCCCGCTGTCTCTCTCTCCCCCTCCGCCGTGTCCCCCTTGTTTTAAAGGGATAGTATTTGGAGTCAGCTCCCCCCTCTCCGTCCGCCTCCCCTCCTCCATCCGACGCCGGGCTGGGTTCCTCTCCGAGCCGCCTTGTCCTCCTCGCTCCCCCGCCCCTCCGACCCACCGGCTTTGGCCGACGCAAAATGTCCACCGAAATCACAACGGAGACCCAGAAAACATTACCTACCAGTTCTCCTGGTATTAAACAACAAAACCGACCCGCTCTGTCCTGAACACGACAGCTGGACGCGCTGGGGCCGATATGAAAAAAAAAAAACAACCGTCACAGGTCCTTAAAGGCAACGACTCTCAGTCAGACACAGTACACACACACACACACTTCATAGACACCTGCTCTCTTCGTCTCAGATCAAAGGTTTTCATTACTGCGATTTACAATATATACAATATATGGACAAAAGTATTGGGACACACCTGTTTTCAGGGTTTGAGCGTGTGTACGTGTCTGTGTAGACACATTACATCCAGAACACACACGCGCACACACAATTCATAGACTGGTTGACCGTCATATCATTTTAATGATATGGGTTAAGCCTATAGTCCCAATACGCGCACACATACTTCATAGATTCCAGCTCACTTTATCTTTCATTACAATGATATACAATTTATACACTACATCAGGGGTCACCAACATGGTGCCCGCAATGTTTACCTATTCTAAACATAGTACAACTCGCCAGTGAACGGCATCTATCATTTAATTTTTATCCTGTTGCTATTCTTCTTTAATCACATTTGCATTTCTATAGAGTTGAAAATGTCAATATCTAAAAAAGGGATTTGAAATATGTTTATTATACATGAAGTCTAGATTTGTTTAAGTAAACTCTGTTCAAACTGGTAGCTGAATGGCTCTGTCCCCGTGAAGTAGCTCTCAGTTTCAAAATAGTCGGTGACCCCTGCACTACATGGACAAAAGTCTTGGAACAGGGTTTGTGCTAGGCCCCCTATCTCCAGGACATACACACTTCACAGACGCCATCCCTTCATCTTAAATTAAAGGTTTCATCACAATTATTCACAAGAGAGAAACTTTATGGACAAAAGCATACACACCAATACACAAAAAAAACCCACTAAAGTATTGGGACACACCTCTTAATTCAGGGTTTGGCCTAGGCCTCGTTACTTCCAGTACGCACACACTCACACTATACACTGCTTGCTCTTAAGTCAAAGGTTTTCATTACTAGCATTTATATATTTCATACGGCATGTTGTCTCACTATGTACTATATGTAAATGCCTTGCATGACAATGAAGCTCTAGTAGTAGGGGGTGGTGATGGCCTAGTGGTAGGATACTTGCCTCTGGTGCAAGAGGTTCGAATCCTACCTTCAGCACCACTGGGTCCTTGAGCAAGACCCTTATCCCCAAGTTGCTCCAGGGAGACTGCCCCCTGTAGTCAGAGAATGGAAGTCGCTTTGGATAAAAGCGTCTGATAAATGCCGTAAATGTAAATGTAATGTAAATGTATGTGGACACAATTATTCGGACATAGGCTACTTGTTTTCCAGGGTTTGGGCTAGTCTCCATACTTCCAGTACACACACACACACACCGCTAATACACTTTATAGAACATGCTCGTCCCATCACTTCAAATCTATAGAACGAATGGGCACAAATTCCCACAAAAAGTCCAAAATGTAGCTGTTATAGCTGCAAAGGGGGACCAACTCCATATTAAAGTCTTGGTATTTGAATGCAATGCCATTAAAATCCATGCGTCCCAATACTTTTGTCCATAAAGTTTACATACTACCAATGTTACGTTGACACATTGCTATAAGGAATTGTTTGCATTCAGCTACCACTGCAACTCCTAAAGCTATTGGATGGAGCTCCATCTATCTAGGTGTAGCAGTTTCACTGATTCCACAGCTACTCAGATTAACGCTGGGTGGCTTTACACCCTTTTAGTCGACGCTTGGCATTGGACATGTTGATCTACAGGTAATTAAGAAAAAAAAAAAGATTATACAAGCTGGTGACCACCTTAAAGTAACCAGGTGCTTTTGTACAGTGTGTAGGACTGAACCAGCAACTGTTCAATACTCACATTCTCAACCAGTTGTAATCATTTCTACAAATTATTCCATAAGATGTCCACTGTATAAGTATTCTTTATTACGACAAGCAGCAACATTATGGCCATAGCACTCCTCAAGCACTAATACATTCATAAGCTGATTACATGAGGAGACAAATCCCTTCTAAAACAATTTATTTTTGAATACACAGCATGGCACGCTCACATGAACACCAGCATAGACATACAAATATAGAAATTGCAATAATAATAAAATACTACAATGAATAAAATACCCAACTCAAACAAAACAAAACCAAAGAAATACTTTTATTTTGAGGTGTGGAATGTGCCTCTCATTCAAGCTAGAGGATATGCGCATGTGTTTGTGCCGATTATATTATTCTACTTTACCTCAATGATATAGAATACACACACCTGTCTATAGCTTTACTTAGGGTTGGGGTGACAAAACCATAATACAGTGAATAAGAAAAACACAATCCGAAATATTTCAATTAAAATAAGAGCAACAGTACTCGGATACCGTTCTACTAGTAGTCAATGAACAAATAAATAAATGATTTTTAAGGTGGGTTCAAAATGTCCCGCAATAAAGTGTTTTTCAATCGATCCACCACATCTGTATCGCACAGGCAGGTGCTAAAGAAAGCTATGTGGATGTATTTATATGAATTTTGAAAAGAACCCAAGAACATGTTTGACTATTTTTTTGTGGACCGTGGCACCTTTTCTCTACATTTACATTTACGGCATTTATCAGACGCTTTTATCCAAAGCGACTTCCATTCTCTAACTACAGGGGACAGTC
>JBBJLR010000029.1:7700179-7737199 GCA_037577145.1 Brachypetersius gabonensis
GTGTGCTGGAGGTGGGATTCGAACCTGTGACCTTTTGGTCCGGAGGCAAGTATCCTACCACTAGGCCACCACCACCCTATTGCTTTCAATTGAAGCGACGCATTTGCTCACTGTTCCAACTGCCACCAAGTAGCCTAGATTATGATCAAAAAGGATGGGCTTTAGTGGTTGCAGTTGCTGAAGTAATCTGAAATGTATGACGACATGGATTCAAATTATGCACAACAACAAAAAAAGATTTTTTTTAAGTAATTTGAGCTTTTTTGCTAACAGTACCACATTTGCTATTTCACATGGAAGCATTTATCTTCCTTACAGTAGAATCCAATGGACTGAATAAATGTTTTAAATATTTATTAAAATAATACATCAAATTCATGTTGAGAAATCATGTTTGATGTTTGGTCAAAGAATAAAACTTCCCATGGTTTTCGATTAGAATCTTAAGACCAACAGTAATTCTGTTTGTCAGATTACTGAAAAATTGAATATTATAATTTTATGACAACCATTTTTGTTGTTCTATTACATGTACTGGAAAATGGAAGAAAATGACTGGTCTTGGTAATCCATACACTGTAGACGCCACAGATAGAGGTTACGTTGAAAAACACTAACATATTCCTTTAACTTGTCTTTTAACCCCGCCTTCATCGCTCCTCAACCCGACAGGTGTCACCCACACCCCCACCACCACTCCTTTAGCTGTAATACACCACGCCCATTATGACACACTCATTTTCTTCCCTCGTTCCTCGCTTATTTGGTCTTACTCCTTTCTCTTTCACGGTCGGCCAGGTCGATTGCAGCCATGTTGCAAGAGGCAGTGATGAGGTGAAGGATGCTGATGCCAGACTTCAGCAAACACACCACACCGCACACTACCAGCAGGCCCTGCAGCCACACTGTAAATATACACAAGTAAGACGTCACAGAGGTATAAGCAGCCTTACATTAATATTATTATCATATCCCACCATGTCACTCCCACCTTACAACAGTTCCACTGGCTCCCACTTGTTGCGACCTTGGAAACATTAATTCCCTCTCACTTTTTCAATCCAAACTCAAAACCCATCTGTTCAAGCTCACATGTTGTCTTTAAATTATTTGCATTGTCCAATTTTACAGTTTTTAATGCCTGTTTATTTTCTGCTTTTGTTTTTTTAAATTGTTGTTTATATACTTGCACTTTTTGTACGGTGTCCTTGGGTGCTAAAAAGGCGCATATAAATAAAATGTATTATTATTATTAAATAACCCTGTCAAAATCGCCAAAAGGGTAAAAACCAGTTAACAAAAAAACAAAAAACCCTCTTAGCATTCAAGGAAAGCTCATGCATATGGATTTTTTCAGTCAGTTTTGGGGCATTTCTATTGGTCCATTCACTATAATCTTTTCACATGATGTAAAGGGCAGATGGTGTGCTAAAATGTAAGTAAAAAAAAAAAAAGAAAAAGGTAAGAACCTGACAGAAATGGAGTTAAGTAACCCCACACAGCAATAATAGATATAAACAATATGGCACGAGGTTTCATATGAACAAAAGCATATCAACATGGTCATCATGGAAAAGTGGAAGTGTGTGTGGAAATGAGAAGACGATTCTGCTGTTAAAGACACCGCGGGGATAGAAAGAAAGAGGCAGAAAAAGGGAGGTAGAAACAAAAAGGAAGAGGGAAGTGTGGAGTAAAAGCAGACCACAGAAACTCACCTTGTGGCTCCTCGATATAGTACAGTACATACAGCAGGCAGTAAAACAGCTCATTCCCCATACACATGAAAAAGAGCACCGGCTAAGAAAAGAAAAGAAAAGACAAAAAGAGAGTGTTGACACCTCTTCAGTTTGTCATCACACACCTTTAAACAGCAATCACCTTTGGATATTAAAATACATTGCAATCTGGGGACAAAGCTTTTCATATAATGCATAAAATGGTAATGCAACATTAAAATGAAATACATTTCAATACAATTCTACCTCAAGAATGATGCCAAACCTCACACATTGCTCCGTGGTGTTTAAATCAGCTACAGATATTCAATATGTGCTTTTAACAGTACCATAGAAAATTCCAATCATTATTTAGGTAAAACCTACTCTTCATATCAAGAAAGAAACAGATAAACCTGAGTGTGGGAATACGCTCAGAGTATTAGCAGTCAGCTTTGCAGGCAATTTGAACTAAACTTAACAGTAAAAATAAAAATTGCACATAAATCAGCATAGACATTTTGAATTGACCGTTACCCTGGAGGTGTAATAGACCCGGAGAATGGGGTTGCCTGACAGGTCGATGGTCTTGTGACTTGTTTCTCCCTTCATCATAGAGCTGAGGCAGACAGATCCAAGAAAAAAAAAACCAGACTTTAAATGGAACAGGACAAGTGACAGCGGGATGTCTTTTCCTAATAGACTGTAAAAATCTACTTTTACCAGAGAGCGTTTAGGATTTCTGGGATATATTGTGGTAAATCAAGCAGCCACATCATTGGACAGGTGGCCTTGCCACACTCCCACATGTCTGACTCACCTGTGCAGGTGCAGCCAGTGACTGGCCACATCTAGACTCATGCTGAGCTGGAAAAGGAAGGTGTAGGACGGGTAGAGCAGAGCCAAGTTCACCAACAAACACATGGTGGCGCAGCGGTCAGTTAACATGTCCAGCATGGCACCAAACTTAGTGCCTGGACAGAGAGAAAGAAAGAAATTCATCAGACATGAAAAATATATAGACAATACATTCTTAGACGCCAAAAAGGGGCGGGGAATAAATACCTTGATTGAGGGCTCGAGCGGCGTGTCCATCAAAAGCATCCAGCAGTGCACTCAGCAGATAACAGAACACTGCTGGGGCTGGACAACACGGCATCAAATAGAAGGACAACAAGGCCAGAATAATTCGGGCATAGCCTGGAGGAAGAAAGAGTTCTTTTAGCTACAACATTTGACTCGTCAATTCTTATATTGAGAATTTAGGGCTTTTTCTTAATGCATTTGGACTAACGGCAATTAAAACCGAAACATTATACAAGCCCTGGCAAAAAGTATGGAATCACCTCCCTCAGAACATTCAAATGTTTAATTGTGTGGAAAAAAAAACAAGCACATACATGCCACAAAACTACTTCCACTCAACAATCCAAACTTCTGGCTGTGTAAAACACTTAAAAAAAAAAAAACAAAGAAAGATAACTGTAGTCAATGACAACTGTTTTAAAGATCAAACAGAGGGAAAAAAAAAAATACGGAATCACAAAAAATCTGAGGAAAATTATATGGAATCACCAAATAAAAACACTACTAGTACTTTGTAGCACCACCTCTGGCTTTTATAACAGCTTGAATTCTCTGAGGCATGGATTTAACTAATGACAAACAGTATACTTCATCAATCTGTCTCCAGCTTTGTCTTATTGCAGTTGCCAGATCAGCTCTGCAGGTTGGAGCTTGTCGTGGACCATTTTCTTTCATTTCCACCACAGATTTTCAATTGGATTGAGGTCCGGACTATTTGCAGGCCATGCCATTGACATTATATGTCTTTCCTGTAGGAATGTTTTCACAGATTTGGCCTTATGGCCCGATGCATTATCATCCTGAAAAATGATGCTCCCATCACCAAACATCCTTCCAATTGAGGGAATAAGAAAAGTGCCCAAAATCTCAACAGAAACTTTTATAGAATTTATGTAATGACTGTCATGTCTCCCATAACTTTACCTGGCATACAACCCCATATCATTAATGACTGTGGAAATTTGCATGTTTTCTTCAGGCAGCTATCTTCATAATTTCATTGGAACGGCACCAAACAAAAGTTCCAGCATCATCACCCTGACCAAGGCAGATTCGTGACTCATCACTGAATAACTCTCCTCCAGTCCTCCGCAGTCCAAGACTGTCTTTCTTTAGCCACTGAAACCTTGTTTTTTTCTGTTTAGATGTTAATGATGGTTTTCGTTTGGCTTTTCTGTATGTAAATCCCATTTCTTTTAGGCGATTTCTTACTGTCCAGTCACAGACATCGACTCCACTTTCTGCCCATTTGTTCCTCATTTGTTTTGTTGTGCATTTTCTGTTTTCAAGGCATATTGCTTGAAGTTTTCTGCCATGGCGCTTTGATGTCTACCAGTACGCTTCCCTTTTACAACCTTTCCATTTGATTTGTACTTGGTCCAGAGTTTAGACACAGCTGACTGGGAACAACCAACATCTTGTGCAACATTCCGTGAAGATTTTCCTTCTTCAAGAAGTTTGATAATCCTCTCCTTTGTTTCAACTGACATCTCTCGTGTCGGAGCCATGAGTTATGTCAGTCATCTTGGTTCAACTCATCACTAATGTGTGCAAGCACTCTTTTTTAACTGCAGACTAATTAGCAGTTGTAATCAGATACAGGTGTTTGTTTTAGAAATGCAAAGTGCCTGGTGACTCCATATAATTTTCCTCAGATTTTTATGATTCCATATTTTTTTCCTCTGTTTGATCTTTAAAACAGTTGTCATTGACTACAGTTATCTTTCTTTGTTTGTTTGTTTTTTTAAGTGTTTTATACAGCCAGAAGTTTGGATTGTCGAGTGGAAGTAGTTTTGTGGCATGTATGTGCTTGTTTTTTTTTCTACACAATTAAACATTTGAATGAACATCTTCTGAGGGAGGTGATTCCATACTTTTTGCCAGGGGTTGTATTACAAGTAGGGCTGCACGATATGAGTAAAACATGCGATATGCAATAATGTTGAGTGTTGCGATGGCAATATCACATGCGATAAGTGAGTAAAAACTTAGCCTTTAAGGTGTTCATGTTTTTCTGCTTTAGATTTGCTGCTAATATAGACGCCAGGCGCCGACTAGTCTATGCAGAAAAAAATGAAATGCAATATTTTATTTACTTAAACAGAGCATTTTAATGCCTCCCATAAAACATTTGAACAAGTGAACATTGTTGAATAAAAACTGAAAATAGTTTTAACAGCAGCACAGAAGATGAAAAAACTGCCCAGTGATTTTTTGCCCTCTTCTCTGTGGCACTGGGTGAAGAGTTTTGGAAAAACACCATTTATTGCAGTTTAGTCAATAAATGCAATATGTTTAATTTTTCGCGATATGTATATTGCGCATGTTGATATCGCGATGACGGTAAATTTGCGATTTATTGTGCAGCCCTAATTACAAGTGAGAGTTGTACAAGCATGCAAAATGCATAAGAAAAAATAATAAGCTCACTCAAATCTATACAAACATTTATAATATGCACCTAATCTCTTAGTAATATCAAATAAGTACTTAATTTATTTCTTTTTTCTCATTGTTTTTAAGAATCGCAGAGGAAGCTACTCATGTTATGACTGCAAAGAGACACAGAGACAAGAACAAACAGAGGCAGTTACAGGGGAATAACAGTAGCAGATAGATGTTAAGTTTTTCTAACTCCATTTTATTAAATATTTCACATGTGCAAATGGGTCCACAGTGATTGTGAGCTTGTGGGAGGCTAAAATGCATCCTTCGAATGACCTGAACAGAGAAATGTAATTTTTATTTGTGAGGATCTCATGTACAAACATATGACTCTTACTCGTGAACATTGTTACTATTACTACTAGAATGAATATAATTTTAACTCCCCCCTGATGACAAACTAAACTCACTACTACTCACCACACTACTACTACTACACTCACTACTACACACTCTTTACTACACAACTCACACTCACTACTACACACCGCACACTCTTTACTACAGACTACACTCACTACTACACACCGCACACTCTTTACTACACACTACACTCTTTACTACACACTATTTACTATACACTACACTCACTACTACACACCGCACACTCTTTAATACACACCACACACTCTTTACTACACAGTGCACACTCTTTACTACAGACTACACTCACTACTACTCACCACACACTCTTTAATACACACACTACAGTCATTACTACACACCACACACTTTTTACGAAACACTACACACCTCACAATCTTTACTACACACTACAGTCATTACTACACACTGCACACTCTTTACTACACACCACACACTAGAACTAGAAAGCGATGGATCACTGAAGACTGAGAGGGGCACAGGTCAGTTTACTGAAAACTACTTTTAGTACTCAGCATAAAGAGCTCCACCGAGCGTCACATCACATTCCCACACAATAATCTGTGCAGTGGCCTGTTGTCATTATGCGTATCTTGATGTGCATTGTATTGCTATGATGTGCAATAGTTATTCATATGCATTAATGCTAAAACATTATGTACAATATCTTCTTATGTGGAGTTGTCTTACCATGTGCAGAATCAGGTAAGGTTTTCTAAATGGGTGCTAAATCATTTAACTATGCAATAGACTTACCATGTAAATATTACTACTTGTGTGAATACTGCTTACAAACTACTCCATCTCTATTGTGTGCAATAACATACTTGTGTATATAGTATTGTGTACTTCATATTGAAGCTTTTTCTCTAGACTTTTATTGGACTGATTTAGGGTTTATATTTCACTGTTTTCTTGTCTCGGTGTGTCTTTGCAGTCCTAACATAAGAAATCAACTTTTCTGATTCTGATGTAGGTGGTTGTAGCTCCTGTTTCAGCTTCACAGCCACATCCTGTCAGACATCCAGTGGGTTTATTACCCTGGAGCAACTCAAGACTGCCCTTTTAGCCTTTTCAATCATGAGATCACAGGTTAAAACAACACAAAAGGCATTCATTCATTCAAAAAACAGGCTTTAGTACACTAGAAACACACAAAGCTCACACACAAGCACTCTGAAAAGCTGCAAAGCCTTTCAGCTCCAGGCCATAGCCAAGAGAGGTCTTACCGATCAAATTGGGTACGAACAGAAAGATGTTTTCCTCGACCATTATACCGGCCGTGATGTTTGATCAAGACTGAGTTTTAAGAGGTTTTTAATCGCTGCCTCTGTTTCTCAGCTCTCTGTAGGGTTCAAGACTGACAGGAAGCTTCAGGATGACGTGAAGAGAGACGTCACACTTCTGGGTGAGCAGTTAACCCTTCGAACGGCATTTCATCTCTACACTATATGGACAAAAGTTTTGGGACACATCTGTTTTTACTTCCAGTGAAGAGCAATCTTAATGTTTCAGCACATCAAGACATTCTGGACAACGACATGCTTCGAACTTTGTGGACATAGTTTGGGGAAAGCTCTTTTCTATTCCAGCATGACTGTTCCTCAAGGTCCATAAAAGAACCTAGCTGGTCCGCACAGAGTCCTGACCTCCATCCAACACCTTTAGGATGAACTGAAACGGAGGTGGCGAGCCAGGCCTTCTCGTCCAACATCAGTGTGTGACTGCTTTACAGAATAAATGGGCACAAATTCACCATAGAAACACTCTAAGGTGAGGGGGCCACATTAAAGTCTTTGCATTTGAATGCAAGGTCATGTCTCTGCTGGTGTCAGGCGTCCCAATACCTTTGTTCATACGTATTAAATTGATTAATTTGATAGAAATGGAATGAATAAACGTAAAAATTATTCACCTCAAAACAGTACATTTTCCCACACTAAACCAAATGGTCAGACATGAACGGGTTAACGCAGAAGCCTTCCCCTTTAATCTGGAATTTCCATCTTGAGAAGAAATATTTGACAGACAAAATACACTAACAAAACCTTAATTTACTGATATAATCAAAGTCCAAGTTCAAGTTCAACTGTATTTATATGGCACATTATCATACACAGACAGTCATTCAATATGCTTTACAGAATAGAAAATATAATAAAAATAGTTATAATAGAATGGATAAAAGAAGGTAAAATAAAACAAAGAGCATTAAGTGCAAATATCTAAGAGAAGGCAGAGGAGAATAGTGCAGTTTTCAGCAGTTTTAAAGCTGGCTACAGTCGGTGCAGATCTGATAGTAATGGGCAGCTTGTTCCAGCAGCAAGCTGCATAGTGACTCAATGCCATTTCACCAGGTCTAGTTTCTGATCTTCTCACCACTAGCTGTCCAGCTCCTGCAGATCTAACAGACCTACCAGGAATATATACTTCAAACATATCAGAGATGTATGTAGGACCCAAACCGTTGAGTGACTTGTACACAATAAGTAATGTTTTGAAGTCATTTCTGTACCGAACTGGGAGCCAGTGCAAGATCCTGAGGATGGGAGAAATGTGTCTCTTTTCTTGGTTTTGGTTAGAACTCTGGCAGCCGCATTTTGAATGAGCTGGAGTCGTCTAATGGACTTGCTGGAGATCCCAGTGAAGAGAGCATTACAATAGTCAACCCTGCATGAAATGAAGGCATGGATCAGTTTCTCTAGGTCTTGTTTGGACACAAAATCTCTAATTGACTTTGTGACAGCTTTAATGTGATAATCAAAACTAAGGTCTCCATCCATGATTATAAAGGAATAAATAAATAAAGGTACATGTCCCTACACACCAACGTTAACACCTTTAAAAGTCATTCACTTTTTCCGTCAGTGGTTTTAATATTGCTGCTGATTGGTGTATTTTTTCAGGAATAATACATCATTATGAAACTGCAATCTCTGCAGTCAATTGCGTATCCGTTTCATACTAATTTTAAACAGTTCATTTAACTAAAAACAGTAGAATTTGCTGTGTTCAGCTTCTGGATCAGGTTGGCGTTTAAGATTCTGCTGTTTATTGAGGTGAATAGAAAACATGTTCTCTTCAAGAAGGAAAGAGCCAGTAATGTTCATGTAACACCCTTGTTTCCATGGTAACCTCAATCCTTGTCCAGTGTGTTGCTGCTTCAACACGACCTTATGACTCCTGCCAGTAGTCCAAGCTAAATGATGTGAAACACTGGATCCAGAAGAGGTAAAAATGATTAACGAGACAAACAAAAGACCTTATGTACAACAACCTTGTTGTAAAACCTCCACTTCAAGCTTTTACATCACTTGAAAATGCCAGCTGTGTTTTACACTGATTTATTAAAGGCCCAACAGGAACAGAACCTATAGTGCAAGTAGTAGTTAACCATTTTGCCTTCTGTAGCAGTTTGGAGAGATGAGGTTTTGCTCCAAGAGTGACAACATACGTTGAGAGATGCAGAACAAAGAGACTGAAAGGAGGACTCAAATGTTGAATTTTTATCCTTTTTAATGACTTGTTAATGGTTTCTGTACAAGTTCTAGAACCCATTTTCATTTTCCTGCTTGTTAAACCTGAACATAGTTTGGCCATTTCACTTTCTTTGACCAGCCTTTTCTGCTGCTTTTTAACACACTTTTAAATGTCTTGACACATTTCACCACGTGTGCACACGCTCAACTTTTGGCCTGAACCCTCCCCATTCCTCCACATCGGAGAAGCGGGGGATAGCACATGCTCTGCCGTACAGTTCCAACTCTCATTCCCAGCCCTGGAACCTCTCCCCGCCCCCCTTACAACAGACGGCATTAAGAATCCAGCACGTTTTGCTGTAAACACATGGAGTGAAGTTGGCCAAAGCTACAGTGGCCGAGGTTTAGAGTGGTTCTCCTCCTCTGTCTGCAAAAGGTAAACAAACTGAAATACAAAATAGGAGATAAAAAACACTGATTAACTACTTGAGATGTAGGGGAGAGGGTGAGTGGGAGCAGTGGACAGGAGTGAACGGAAAACTGAAAGAATAAAAAAAAAAAATACAGAGATCAGGCAGACACAGGAGTGTGAGGTACTGTAAGTTTACTTAGTGGGAGAGAGAAGGATTATAAAAAGAAATGAAGAGAAAAACAGGACAGAAGTGAGAGATTATGAAAGAGAGCAAAAGAGAAAGAGTTAGAAACAAAGAAAATACGCTAGTGAATGCTGGTGCTTGTGAAGAGCTGGCAGTGTGGAGGTTCGAAGACTACTTCAGTTCCTTGTTAAAATCTGGGAGTTATGAAAGACATCAGTATTGCCACAATTACTGGGACAATTTGGTTGTCAGTGTAAACAGCTCAAGATGACGTTAGTCTACTAAAAAATAAAAAATTAAATGGGGAGAAAAAAAACATCCAGGCAGGAAATGATATGACAAAACATGCTGGATCAGAGAGGGTGGGGGTGGGGTGTTTATGGACAATGTACAATTAGCTAGAAATGATCTATACAGCTAAAATTCTCTTAAAATGTCCTGTACAAGTTTAATACTGGCTCTAAAATAATACAATCCCAACAACGCAGACTCCTACCCTGAGACTTAACAAGGAATGTTGGGATAGGTAGTCTTTCTATTTTTACCTCCTCTCCTTAAAATGAGATTTGTCTCAAGTTCTCCATCACAGTAACATTTCTTGCATTCTCCACCTAGTGGTCAACATTGGCAAAAAAGGATAAAGGAACCAAAAAAAAAAAAAAAAAAAAAACCTGTAATAAAAAAAGTGTGACAGAATTAGTTAAGAATTAATTACAACATAAATTACAACTGCAGTAGTTGAAGTAATAACAGTACCCCCCGTTCCTCCTTTCCAATTACTATAGTTCCCATAGCAAAATTATCATTATCCTATACAAAGGTTTTGCGTTAGTGCTTTTATGTACACACATTATATACGTACAATATAGATCAAAAGTGTTTAACAGTGAACAATCTTAAACCTAGCTGTCAAACCTTTGACAGGTATAATACACATATATACTCACTCATATATAAATGTGCTGTGTGTACATTTTGTATACAAATGGCCTCTGTACATTAGGGCTTGATGCACCCAACTGTAAGCAGCCCTCTTAAGGACATGTATATCACATATACATATGCCTTTGTAGACAGAGACAAGGAGATGTATTTACCATTGTAACTAACATACTGCCCTTTGAATTGCTTTCCCACCATGTCAGGTAGGAAGAAGATGCCAGTTCTCTGATTTATAATCCTGTTGACACAACCACTCATACAAACAAAACAAAAAGGCAATCGACAACTACTGCTTGGCCAAACCTAACAGCAACTTGGCAGCATGTCTATATAAAGACAGTGGGCGGAGTTGCTTAAGGTAAGCCCAGCCGCGGGATGGCAGTGTGTGAAGAAAATGTTGCACCCAAACAAAAAACAAAAATAAAAACTAATCTCCTTGTCCCCAACACAAATGGGCATTTTGATGATCATTTTCAATTAGTATAGTTTTAGTATTATATACATAACTACATGGTATTCACTCAAAGCACCCTCTCTTTTGTGTTTACATTAAGATAAACATCTTTAAACCAGTTTAAAAACATGCTACTAACTTGTTTTTGCCCTTGCTATTGCCGCTCTCTCTCTTAGTAGTAAAACTCACATTGGCAATTCAATTATCATACTCTAGGCCTTAAAGTGCCCATCAGAAACTGCTGAAACAGCACCATGCCAGCATAAGCAAAGGGTCTGGCGCATACTGGTGTAGTGTTCTTTGTTCTTGTTTAAAAGCGGTACCAAAACCTGGCATAACTACTGCAGCCATTTCTGATTGGAGCTTTAATTGCTGAAGGGGGCTAGCAGTATTTCACTTTCTGGTGATGTCTTGCAATGGTCAGCCTGGCAATCTAATGCCTAATCATCCTATGGATCTTGACAACCTATCACTAATGTAGTGTTTATGACTATATGCTAGCACTTCACAGCATGCAATTCAAGCAGAGCTCTTTCTAGAGGTAGCTTGTTGAATTTTCTGCTCAAAAAGATACAAAAAGCCCCCAACAGAATCACTGAACGGCCATCTTGCTCTACAGTATTGGCACCATTCACTTTCTCATTCCATCTCCAACATACTTTTGTCACTTCTTATCACAACGTCCGTTTTTAGCTGTTCTTATCCCCCCTCATACTCCCATGAAAACCCTGAGATCAATCTACCTTAAAAGTAAAGGTGATTACTGCTGTTCACTGACTGAATACTGATCAGATTTACTATTAAAGGGGTGGAATGAAGATCTTTCAAATTCACACTAAACAACAGCCAAGGTTCCAAAAACACTAAAGAGCCAACCTAACCCAAAGAGCTCTCCTTTGAATTTCTGCAAAATATTTCTGCCTTCTAGCTGGCTCTAGGAGTAGGAGAGGTGGGATCCGTTGGAGATGTGAGAGGTGACGGAGGTGCTGCGGCTCAGGCCTCCATCTCCGGCTGGGCCTCCAGGCCCTCCTCCTGACGCTGTCCTCCTCAGGGGCCCTGGGCTGTTTCTCAGGGCCATCAGGCTGGGGCCCCTCACCACCAGACCCTCACCCCTCCCTCCATACCCACCCTGAGATGAGGAAGAGGAGGAGGATGAAGGGGGAGAGGAAGAAGACAGAGCAATAGGTGGAGGTGGTGGAGGAGGAGGAAGAAGGGATTGGGAGGCATGGGCAGAGAGATAGTGGTGCGAGTGACCGTGAGAATAGGAAGAGGATGATGATGATGAGGTAGAGTGGTGGCTCCCTCCCCCTGCTCCACCCCCCCACTCTCTCTCTCGCTCCCGCTCTCGTTCACGGCTCTCACGGTACAGGTGCGGTGTGCTCTGGTGGTGGTACTGCTGTGGGATGTAATGAAGACGGTGGTGGGACGAAGAGGATGAAGAGGAGGACGAAGAGGCTGATGAAAGTGAACTCGGCAGGCCACGTGATCCCAGTCCATCGAAATCTCGTTCGCTGTCCCGCTCCCGACATGATATTGACTCAACCCGGGCAAACCCTGCCGTGCTGTTCTGGCTCCTCCAGGAAGGCGGTGCTGCTGAGTTCTGGATGCCATGGCTCCAGTGGCTTCCCGAGCGGGGCACGGGGCGAGAGGGCCAGCCGCCTGGCCCTGAGGAGGGTGGATTAGGATAGCCCTGGCTGTACGCCTCAGCAGGAATGCCAGTCAGGGCCATGTTGCTGAAACCTAGCCTCATGCTTTCAGAATCAAACGCCTCAATCTCTCGGGCCTGACGTTCCAGCAATGTCCGGATGCGCTCTGAACGTTCATTCTGAAGAGAGAGCATCTCCTCCTCAATCTACAGAGAGAGAGCACGCACAGAAGAGAGCACATGAAAAACAGAGTCCAAATATGACAGTAAGTAGGAGTGTGAGTCAGACAGAAAGATTGGAAAAAATGAAAATAGTGTATAACCCATAAATATGGTACCAACCAATATGGTATAACCATGTACTAGTGCTGGGCGATTTTATTGATTAATTCGAATTTACGTTTTTATGAAAATCGATTTTATTACTTATTTTACACGCGAGTGCTAATAGCGGAGCTAATGCGACGCACCGTTCTACACAGGGTAATTAGCATGGCACACTCAAACACTGCAGCAGTGTTTATGCCCAAGAAAGGTCTTATTACATCTGTAATATGGAATTGGTTCAATTTTATGCCACCGGACACAGATCAAACAAGTCCTGTGTGCGACAGCTTAAGCAGCGCAGCCACTCTCTGCCATGCTAGCGTTAGCCATGTTAGCTAGCTGTGCCATTTCAGACTCTGTGCGGAACGCTGGTACTGTGTATGTACTGTATGTGTGTGCATGAGTGTGTATTAGTGCGTGTAAATTAGTGTGGTTTGGTTTTGTGCCGTCGGGCACAAAGCAGTGCAGCCTCTCTCTGACAACTCATACTACACTGTCGCGCGATTACATTTGGGAATTTCGGCTCTTTTTAATGAGTCGAATCATTTGGATCAGATCAGTAAGATTCGGCTCTTTTGGCTCTTAAACGCATAGACAGACAGGGAGACGCCACATTCCCTGTGTCCCCAGTTCACACTATACTGCAGCGCATGGCCAAAGTGGCATGTAAAGTAATACAGGTAGACGTGGTTTTCTGATGAAGACACAATAAGACATTTTATTGTCTGTGGTCAGTCTAGTAGTAATCTATGTCTGTGCCCAAATTTAGTCAAAGAACTGACTCGCGATCAACATCAATGTTGACAGATCGAGTTTCGTTTGAAATCATTTGCACAGCCTGGAAACCCACTGCAGAGCGTGTTCTAAAATATATGTAAATATATATAAAAAATAAAGCACACGAGAAACATAGTTTTACTATGATTTAAAAATGTGTATTTATATAATATTTGACAGAGTTCCTCCTAAACAGACGGCTCCTTAAAAAAAGCCCTGTACTGTGGAAAAGCCAGGAAAAGTTTTAGACCCAAAGTACATGTCAGATTGAACTTCAACCCCAAAGTAAAAACTAACTAAATAAATAAATAAAGTTAAAACTCGTTTTGAACTATTTGTCATCTGTAGTTTGATTTTGAGGAGGGAAGGGCAAAATCGATTTATTTCTAAAGAAAATCTGAGATTTCCTTTTTAGGCCATATCGCCCAGACCTATCATGTACACAATAAAAGGCCATAAACAAAATAAGACATTTGGCTATGGTCTAAGAGTTGAACTATATACGAATACGCCTGCACGTTTCTCACCCTCTGTTCAAGCAGTGCTCTGCGAATGGATACTCTCTGCTCCAAGTCTTTGACCTCTCTTTCATGCTGTGTGTCTGTGTGCATTTTGATCTTGCTCTGGTAGGCATTCAGCAGCTCCAGCTCCTGCTGCAGCTGCATTCGCAGCACCTGGTATTCCGCCTCCTGCGTCTCATCCAATCGCAGCTGAAAGAGTGACAAATAAGCAACAAGTCAGTAAAGAATCAGTGAGTAGTGAGGCCTGAAAAAGGTTACCTAGGCTGATCCACACTCCTAGCATGCTATATAAAATTAATTTGCAACAACAGGTGGGTTTAACAATGCTAACATGCTGATACAGAACACTAGTCTGTAGAGAATGCATGCCTTGGTTATGTGGTCCATACCGTGTGAACAGGATGTCACTAACTGCAGGTGTTTTATGTAGTGTGTGCGTTAGAAGGTGGTCTCTCCTTGCCTTACTCACAGCCTGTGTGGACAGCATGTCATTGATTGAGTGGTCATACTGTTCGGCTAGAATGGCCAGTTTACGAGTCTGTTCTTCCTTCAGCCTCTTCAGCACAGTCTTGTGGTCTGACTTGGGCGTGGTTTCCAGCAGATGGTTCCGCAGGGCTTTGTACTGCCGTGTCTGAATCTTACATGTGTCCTGGAACTGCCGTTTGATCTGTAGCTCCTTCGTCTGAGACAGAGAACACAAATGACAATAAATGAATAATTAAGAAATTGCAAGATATTAACAAGAGTACTATACTCTCAGTCAACACATTCACATACTAAAACAAGACCACAGTGGTGGCATATGTACTGCTCACCTTTAGGCTCTTGGGCTGCTGGCGGACCTCCATGCTGTGCTTCTGCCGCAGCTCCTGCTCGCGCCGCTTATTGTAGTCCATCTGGTTGGCGAGTTCACTCTGATGCTGTGTGCGGATAAGGTCGGCTCGTGTGCGCTGCACTAAGCCCAGTTGCCGGAACTCCAGCTCCTGTGTGGACTCGTGATGCCGCAGAAGCATAGCACACTCCAGATCCTTCTGCGTTTGACGCTTATTCAGCTCCTACAGAGTGAAGCAGGTTGGAAAAAGAATTGACAAGTTTAAAGAGTCCATTGTAAAAGATGACCATTAAAATATCCCAAGCATTAAACAGAGTGGACATCAAATTAATTTTTTAAAAAAAACCCAACATTTATCTGAACATTGTCAGGGCACATAACTGGCAATCAGGTGGCCTGAAAAATACTGCTGACAGAAGATAGATGCCTGCTGTTTACGCTGCCACAGCTGGAGTCCATGCTTTACTTTATCTAGCACACACACACCAGTACATGCTCATTTAGCCTAAGATTCATTGACCTCACAGTAAAGAATTAGGCTAGTACAAAAGCTTATATGTAAAAACTGTATTAACAATCACAAGCAATAACATTATTTATAGTGCTTTTTACTACCAATGTTGTCAAAAAGCAGCTTTACAGAACCCATGTCCAAGCCCCTAGTGAGCTAGAGGAAACTTTGGGAGGAACCAAGACTCAAAACTGGGAACCCATCTACCTCGACCCTTGGGGTGGGGGGCAGTGGGTAAGAGAGAGACTGACTATGGAGAAAACAAACAAAAAGAATCACTGATATAGACAGATGGGCATCTATGGCTAATGGAGTTGGTACAGTTGAGACACAGCACAGGTAGTTTCATTGGTAGAGTAGCTTAAGAGTCTCTAGTCCACAACAACAGGAACAACAATCTCCACTGGAGCTCTAAACAGCAGTTGCCCTTGGATGTACTGGCGCAGAGCAGGCCTTACCTCTCGGAGTAGGTCCTGCTCAAGGTTGTGTCGTGCCAAAAGCATCTTCCTCTTGTACTGTCGACACTGGAGCTCATAATACTGCCTCTGACGTCGCAGTAAGCCTGCCTCCTCCTCCGCCTGGATCTGCTGGAGACACTCCTTCTGTCTGACTAGCCACTCCTGCTTCTCTCGCTTAGGGGTGGACTGGTTCTCATTAAGCTCCTGTATACAGACCAGAGTGGGGTTTTAACGTGTTTAACACATACCTACAAACTCACAAGGAACATATATGTATTTCCAAAGAAACAGTTTATTCAGATAGTTGACACAGAATAAAAAACAGTCATACAAAGTATCATCTGAAATAATGTTTCCAATATAACCATGACACATTCATGTGCCTTCATAAATGTGTAGGTGTACCTCTTTAAGCTGCTCTTTGCGCTGCCTGTACTGTCGTTTCTGGGAATCCAACAGACTAGTGAGTTCTTTTTTCTGCTGGCCCAGAATGTGCTGCTGGAACTTTTTCTCCTCTGTCTGTGCCGCCTTAGTCTGCAGATCAACAATAGAGATCAACACACAGTCACAAACACCACATAAAATCTTACACTGGAAAGAGTTGTGTAGTCAACCAGCGTTAAAGTCTATACGTCAAAAACGTCTCATTTACATACATTTCTCTAGGTAGTTTTCATGTGGAGCTCTGGAAAATCTCAGCAGCCCTCTAGTTCTTGCTGTCTCACCTCTTTCTCCAAAATAGCTTGATGTTTTTTGGACAGCTTGTCAGCCTCACTACCAAAGCTGTTCCTTTGGCTCTCCAATTCTTTGTCCAGACGCAACTGGTGCTCATCCATCTCAGCCTTCAATTTGTTCTCCAGAGCCAGCAGCTGCTTCTGGTGCTGCCGCCGCATTCGTTTGTAGCCAGTCATCTGCTCCCGAAGTGCTGAGCCCTGTTCATGCTCTTGGATCTGTCGTGTCACCTGAAAGATGAAAAAGACCAAGTGGCTTCCAATTTAATCAACAGTAACTTGTAAACTGGTTGAACAATGGTGCAAATTTGTCATAGTTCACTTAAAATATGACTAACTGGTAAGATAATGGGAAGCAACGGGTACAATATAGTATAATATAACTACACATAACTCTGTTATAATATAAATAACACAACAGAGGAAATTTAATGCAGTTTTAAATGTAAATACTGAAAACAAAAATTTAGACATGGATGTGTGCTGTTTATATTTTCCTAGAGGTACAAGAATATCAGAATAGAAAAAATGAAAATGTAACATTTACAATCATGTTATGCAGTTAAACACTGGAAGTTATAAGTTATAATGCAAAAGAATGTGGCCACTTACCAGTGAAGCCGTGCGGATGGTGGCAAAGTGATCACGGTTGCGATAGTGTGCTCTTCTGCGTGCTCCTGAGGACGCCTGCTGTTGCTGCTGCTGCTGCTGCTGTTGTTGGGAGTCCATCTCTGGTTGGTATGGGTCATCATAGATATTATCAGGACCCTGACACACACCAACAGGAAAATAAATATACATCATATACAAAAATGCTTGCGATATATTCATAAGCCCTATTTGATCTAGAGTAGTTTTACCGAGGGAGGCATTTTTTTAAAGTGATGTGTGTGGTTTTCACTAACTAGACTGTGACAAAATGAGACTGAATATCCTTTTGTTATTTGTGAAAGTCAGATCTTCTCTCGTTTACACCTTAAAAGAACCACACATTAAAGTAATGGAAATACACTGTTTTTGTGTATGTACATAAGCACTGACCAAGTGCACCTTAGTCAATGTTATTTTACAAGTAAACGTCACAGCAGAATTATGAGACTACACAGCACTGAGACTCCTGTTGAACAGCAGTTTAAATTAATATTTACGGCTATTAATGTATTTTATTAAAGATTTTTACATTTAAAGCAACCACTAAAATAAATCCGAATAATAGACAAGTTCCATTATCCATTATCTCAACTGGCTATCCTTAATCAGGGCCACAGAGGGGTGATGGAGCTTATTCAAGCTGTCACAGGAAGAAAGGGGAACAAATACCCTGGACAGGTTGCCAGTCACACATATTTCCAACTTAAATAAATTCAGATAAATTGCAAACATGCCCTCTGGGGACGGGCATAAGTACATTAATCTAACAGCAATCCATCATGACTAGGGATGGGAACCAAAACTAAGAATTTAATTCTGGTCGATGGTGTCTCTCAAGCACAACAGTATAAAATAATATGTAAAAATATGTGTAGACACCACACCCATATGTCTCTTACAGAGCATGCTTGCTGCTCTAATAGGCTAACGGACAAGAGTGTTAAACACCACACTGCTAGGACGTGTGGTTATCTGTCAGGACCGGTTTTAGTTGAGACTCGAATTTATGCGATGTTACTTTCTTCAGTTATTCGTTTAATGTAAAATTGTAAACAAATCTGTTCACTGTTTGGTTTGAATCATTCTAAATAGTTTGTTTTGTTATTTAAACAGAACAGTGCAGGCAAGCTATGCAGCGCAAAGCTGCTATATAACTCCACTAACTATGTTAAAGCAATTTTAAGAGAAAATGAAGAAGCGAGCCAGGCACAAATAATGTTAACTACAGCCATTACCTTTACCCCAATATGTTGCGCCTTCTCTTAAGACAATAAATGCAAGAATAGACATTAAACAAGTGCTTCTGGAATTAAAGGTATTCGAATGAAGTCAGAACACAAAAGCGGTCACTACTTACTCTTGGACCTTGCTTGAAGTACTTATTCCTATATAACACTAACATGATACAACTTCCGTGAATCAGCAATTCACGGTGCAGCATTAGAAACGCACAATTTTGAAAGGGGTAAAAAAAAAAAGTGTTTTCTGGTGATTATATTAATTACAAAATCATATTTAGCAGCAGAAAAAGGGGAAAAAGTGTAAACAGGGCCACACACAACCTTTTCTAAATGCAGCTCTCTCGCACCCACAACACCAAAATTCAAACCACACATACAGGTCTACTCACAGAGGGCCGGTGTATGATGGAACTGTTCGACGTAACTGTGTGCTCTCCTTCCCCCATCATGGCCATCTCTGCACTATCATCTGAACCATCAGCCAGGCTGTTAACCGAGGAGCTCTGAGAGCTGGCACTAATGGACATGGAGGGCACAGAATGAGAGCTCTCCATGCTGTTCACTGTTCCTGTACGCAGTAGGTACTGCTCCACATCCTACACACATGACAGAGAAAAAGAGAAAATTAACAGACACACACTGATCAAAACAAAGGAATAAAACATTGGGAAAATGCATCTTCTGAGCAAAAAGTGGAGGAAAAAAAAAAACATTTGTAAAACAAGAAAAGAAACAACCCAGAATGAATTAAAAGTACAAAACGTCATGCCTCTTCCTCCTCTCCTCCATCCTGAGTGGGGCCATTGTGCGTTTCCTGGAAAAGGATCTTCTTCATCTTCCTGTATTGAAGGTTGTCCAGCTCTCTTACTGCATCTTTAGTGCGTGCGATCAAATCCATCACCACAGACAGGGGGCGCTCTCTACACAGGAACCGATGCTGCAAGCAGAGAGCAAGTTAAGAAGAACTCATTTCACATTCCAGACTTACATACACAAGCTGAAGAATAGGTCCTTTGCAAGGTTAGTGTGACTGCATTATAACTGAAGTCAGACAGAATGAGTGTCAAGTGGAGCAGGGTTATAATCAGCATTTGGCATACAGGATGTTTTAAAGTCCACAGAGAAATTAAAAAGGCTTCATAAGTATGGGTATAAATATATTTAGAACTAATGCAGTGTGTTTTTGCACCAGCAACGTGTCTTACATTGAGCAGCACATCAGAGGTAGGCCTGTCCTGAGGAATCTTTTGTAGACAGGAGTCCACAAAGTTGCGGAAATAATCTGACCTGAAGAAAAAAAAAAAGGGAAAGTAAAGCATCAGCAATCATGAGACGCAATGAAATCTGATCATAGATCAACACATTTGCAGTGTGCTCAAAAGGTAACTCAGAACAGGTTTTATTGTTTTGATCTAGTAAAACCTGTACCCTCACTCTATAAACCACACCCTAAACAGCTCTTTATCAAAATGTTTGGTGGCTTACTGGAACAGCTGTATGTTGAACTGAATTTTGACCTGAATTTTCAAAAGGGGAATAAAATCCTTTATCAAAACTTTACTGTAACTTAGTTTTTAATTCTTTCAGCCCTAGATTAATGACAAATGTGTCAAATGTTTCCACTGTTGACTTTTCATTTACATTTTTAAAGCAACTAGAATGAATTCTCCAGTGCAGTGGTTCACCTATAGTGTTGTACTAATGTGAAAAAAAAAAACGGTTAAAGGGTTCTTTAACCACCTGAAAAAGAAGACACCAAAGTGATCCTGAAGCAGCAGAATGCTCAGTAAACATAACAAAACATGCTTCTGAAAATACAACAGCTCTTCACATTTACAAGCCACATTTAGGCCAATTCACAGATTTGCAGATGATAATAAAACATCAAAATATTTGTTTTTGCAGACCAAAATCAATCCATATTTCACTGTACCAGCACGAGAGTATCAACACTGCAGGCAGTTTCAGAATGATTTTTCTACAGTCAGTCAATCAGTGCATTAAGTCCTACCAATAGTTAACAATATTAAAAGCTAATATGACGGGCTAAGGGCAATCGAAAGTTAACTTTGTCGTGCAGCAGATAACTAATGGGAGAGATCAGGAGCACCAAAAATGAAATCAAAAGAGATGTGTGACGTGCTTACCAGTGATTTGATGCCAGCACAGGACTTTCGTTCTGAGCAATATGATATAAGGCACTCATAGCATTCATATTAAACAAAGGAGGCTTCCGCTCCGCTAGAGAGAAAGAAGTGACAAAAGGTAAGGGAACAAGAGAAATTTACGGTTTTAACAAGAAGAATGCGAGAGAACAAAACAAGAAGGGAGAAACACAGACAGAAATGGGGGGAGTGAGAGTGAGAGAGTGAGAGAGTGAGAGTGAGAGAGGGAGAGTGAGAGAGAGAGAGAGAAAGAATGTTAGCTTGTAACCAAAGCAGCTTATAAACTAAACCCCAAATCCCTCTTCTAACAGGCCTCACAAACACAACAAAATCCCATACACACAACCACACTGGCCTAAATGTCTATGGTGACCTACAATCATAGTGCAAGTCTGGGCATGAATGTCAAAAGTCAACTACTTGTCATTATGACAGCTCTCACCTAATTCTATGCAGGTGATTCCCAGAGACCACACATCCACTTTCCCGTCGTACTGACCCTCATCCATGGCCAGGATAACCTCCGGGGCCATCCTTCACATCAGAGAACACAGGGTAAATCAACACAAAAGGTCAGAGATGCCGCAATCAGAGGCTGGGTGTGACTAGGCATGCATGACTGGCTAGTTCAGGAATTCATGGCTGTACTCGCTGAGCAGACCCATTTAATTTATAATATACATTTTTTTCTTTGTTGTTTTGGCAAACAGCACCACACTTACAAGTAAAGGGTAGATTATAAAAAAGTTTTACATGTTCTAACTGAAAAGAAAAACTGAATGAAAGGAAATAGGTCATTTTATGAATATTAAAGCCCAATTACCATTAATTTAATTATAATAAAAAAGAACAGAAGAAAAAACAAAGTTTAAATTAGGTGTCTGGTACACAGTTTCAAAGCATAAATTAGGTGAACTTTCAACAGGAAATACAGTTCAATAGGACAGTCTTTTTGCCCAAACATGCAAAAGCACCTGCAAAAAAACTTGCAAAAGTACTCACACCCTCAATGTTTTTCCAGGGGTATTTTTGCACAAAGAAATTTTTTTTTTGTATTTTTGGAAATGAACCAAATAAAACCATCCTAACTAGGGATGTACCGAAGAAAAAAAATGGCTGAAACTGAAAAACCAAAAATGAGGAAACAATTGGCCGGAAACCAAAACAAATTATTGGAGCTGGGCGATATGGCCTAAAAATAAAATCTCACTTTTTTCACAATAAATCCAATTTTTGATTTGAATCCATTTTCCCCTCCCCTCTTCAAAATAAAAATACAGATGACAAATAAATGGTTCAAAACAAGTAAACTTAATTTAGTTTTTTCTTTTACATTAGTGTTAAAGTTCAATCTGACACAAACTTTATGTCTAATACTTTTAGCATGTTAATGAATACTGGCTTTTCCACAGTATGTATAGGCAACATATCTTTTGCAATATACATCGCGACAGCATTTGTTATCGCCTTCCACCGTGCCCCATTCTTATCATATGGCACTAGGGCATTAACAGAAAAGTCGACTTCAAAGGCACAAGACAACCCCACCCCCAAGTGAAGTCGATTAGTTGTATGTGTTTTTTCCTCTCTGAGCGCTTGGGTACACAATGCAGTGTCTGCCTCTGATTGGCTGACGCTGACACGCGTTCCTTGACTCAACCAATTACACTGCACAACAAGTTTTTTGAAAAGTTTGGTTTCCTGAAAATTTTGGCTGATTGTGACATGTACCAGTTTAGACAGTTAACTACTTACTGACAATAACGTATTTAAGCTTCTCATATACTATAATAACAATAACACAATTTCAGGGTGCCTTTCTAAAAACCTAAGGTCAACCACTTTCTTGGGCATAAACACTGCTACAGTGATTGGGTGCGTTGCGCTAATTCTACTGTGTAGAATGGTGCGTCACGTTAGTTCCGCTTTTGGCGCTCGCATGTAACATAAGTAATAAAATCGATTTTCATAAAAACACATCGTCCTCAACTGTAAATTCGAATTAATTGATAAAATCGATATATATCGCCGACCTCTACAAATTATTAAATTATTACAAGAATAAATCTGTTACAAAACTATGAAAATATTTATTTAGCATTCAAACAATGCACTTTTGCACTGGGAAGACTTAAAAACTGGTGCGCATATTGCGTACCACTTGTGTCAATCCCTGAACATAGCCCATATATTAACTGTAGAAAACTTTCTTGCCCTTCAAAAACACAGATAGAGTGGATGTACTTAAAGGGTCTTGCCTCTTCTGTGCTCGATCGGCAAGTTTAGATTATGTATGATAAATTAATCCTGACGTTGAAAAAGTCTTTGTTGATGCACCGCCTCTAGAAATTTTGCATTGCGCACTTACAAATGGCTTTCCGCATGACTTTCTTAGATATATCGAAATGCGCCCACACGCCAGACACGTTGACAATAATCCAATCTCATGCATGCAGGTCACGGTAGTTGATTGCAAAACCGAAAATAATATTTTTTGCCATTTTCAGCCAAAAAATTTCAATGGCCTAATATTAGTCCCAACGTTTGAAGCATGAACAAAATTCCTGTGAAACACTTTTATTTACCTGTTTTTTGGAACCCTCATCTTGTCTCCAAATAAATAAATAAATAAATAAATAAATAAATAAATAAATAAATAAGGAAAAGAAATGTCTGTCTGTCTCACCAGTAGGGCGTGCCCACAAAAGAGTTGGCAGGGGCAACAATGGAGGCAGAGCCAAAATCTCCCAGCTTCACCTGACCAGGCTCAGTTAGCAAAATATTGCCTGCCTTTACATCCCTGACAGAGAGAGACGGAGAGCGAGCGCGAGACAGAGAAAGAGTGAGAGCAAGAGAGAGACATGAATTTAACTCATTTAGTTTGAAGAAGTAATTTTGAGGTCATTTCTACAATCAAATAATAAAGTCCTGTGAAGTCTGATCATTTTAAAATAAGAACATAAAAACACAGCTATTTATGACAGAAGCGCTCTACCTGTGAGCTCACTGTGAAACAAGTGGCAGAGCAAATCTGGAGAGTCCCTGAACACTCACCTGTGGATCATATTGTGAGAGTGAAGGTAGGCCAGGCCCTGCAGCGCACCATGGGTAATAGCAGCTATTTCCACTTCCTGAAGGGGCTTCTTATGCACTGTAGAAGAGAAAGATGGGGAGAGATGAGTACCAAGAACAAGAAACAACGAAAGCCTTCCAACAAAAATGTTTAATGAAGTTAAAATATTTAAAGATAGAGCACAAAGCTGTGGATAAGCAGAGTCGGGAGTACTAAATGGCAGCAGAGGGACTGGGTTGAAAACTTATCGATTCAACCATTTTGAGAACTTATTGACTTTTTAATCATGTATTCAATTATAAACCAAGGAGCCTTGTCAGCCCAAATGAAAATAGAAAAAAACACCTACTCACCCTCTAACAGATCAGAGGCAGAACCCAAACAATACTCCATCACCAGCTACAACGGAGAGGAAGGTCAAATGAGAGAAGACGAAATAAGACCATTACCAACTTTAAAGCTACAACACTGAATCACACAATGAAAACCATACACACACGTACACTTACCCATGCTGTGTGCTCCCTCAGATAGCAGCCTTTGTACTCAATAGTGTTGGGGTGTCTGAGCTTCTGAAGGAATTTCACCTCTTTAATGATGTCCTGCCATTTCTGCACAGAGATGGACACAGCAGGATAGAGGGTTCAAAGAATAAATCTGTTACAAAACTATTACAATACTTATTTAACGGTTGTTGATTGCGGCATCACCGTTTCAGTTGCACAAAAAAAAGCCAGCCGAATATTTGGTGCATCTCTAGCAATTAGGGCAAAATAGTGGCGTAATGGTTCGGAGCTGAAATGAATCCCTGGTTCGATGTGCATGCAATCTGAACAGTGGCCTTTTTGAGACGTTGTGCTGCTAAATGTATAGTTTAATCTTTAATATTAGCACTATTTTTGTTGAAATTGTGCTGTTTGTTAGTAAGGTTACATCACAGAATACTAACTACCAAGCGTTTCTAAGAAGAGCAAAAAATATACACAACTGCATTGAATTTAAAGGCATTCCAAAGGAATTTATTTATGTCACACTTCATAAAAAGGTAGCAGCAACAGCTATAAAGTTTTGTAAATACCATAAACACATCAATCTTGGCTGAATCATCTAAATAGTTCAAGTATTATGTCCATTTTAGAAGCTGTGTAGCACTGTGTAAAAAAATAAAGCAAAACTAATCCATTTTAAATAACGTGAATTCAGAGACATGACATGGGCAGAGTGTAATCTAACCCCTTCTGTATTTAAGGTGGATCTTACAAGAACTTAAGTCTTATTGTGTTTTGAGAGATGGAGAGAGGGGAAAAACAGCCAACAAAACACATAGAATAGCCTCTGAAAGAACACCCAAGAGGTCTTGAGGGAGAGCTAAGAGTCTTCTCTGACAATCATTTTGCTTTTGTGTTGTCTTCTGTAAGTTTGTTGCGTTTTTGGAAAATGTCAACAAGCGTCTGCTGCCTGGTACTCTTTGCCCTGAAATCTCTGCAGTTGCTTGATTCAATTTGTCGTATCGTACGACGTAACCGTACTTCCTCCCCTCGGCACGCTGGTTTTACACACAGTGCAAGCAGCCGTCTTGCTTTTCAGTGTTTCCAAACTAAAGTATCAACAAACGAGCAACATTATATTCCAAACAACAGCTAATGTTATTCACTCGCTCAGATTGAAGTTGCCACAGGTTCATGGTATAGAATTAGGAGCAGTGATATCTCGTATTACACGGCGTCGCAAGCAGCGAACTGGAATATATAGATCGGACCTGTTCGACCGATACCCAATGACAGACTAGATCGGACACGATACCAATATCATATTGGATCGTGCCCATCTCTGCCTAAAATCAAATAAAACTCACAGAAAATTAGTCTAAAAACAAGAATGAGTGTCTGCCAGGTGATGGAGCTCTTTTTCCCACTGGAAGATTACCGAGGACAGAAAAGTGGGGGACAGGAGCTGAACCAGGGAGTGTTAGAAAGTTTACACTCTGTTTTTTTTAACTTTTTTTATGGTTTGCTGTGTTCTATATTGGAATGGGGTCCATGTGAAGTACTCTGAGCTGCACTCTGATCCATGGGATCTGTAGCGCAAATAATGATATTATTAATAATACTTGGCCAAAATATTTTTTGCTGATGTATCCACTCTGTCAGGCTAAATGCTAAAGCCTAAACGCAACGCATGTTTCTTCATAACGCCCAAAATCCACCGCCTAAAAGTTATATTTCACGCCCTATAATTCACTCGCTGTTGGTCGGACAGATCACAACTCTTACATGGAGCTTGTTCAAATGAACGGTTCCCTTCCCCCCGTGGCGCAGCAGTGAAAAAGGTCTCCCTTAAACAGCCACTTTTCGAGCATTCATTGGGTTACTTAAACAGGTACTGCAGTATAAAAAAAAAATTAATATCACATCAAAAAATTTCTTGATATGAACCGGTACATATTTCAGAGAAAAGGTTTTCTAATTTTTCTAATGACTAATTTATGAAGCACAGACAAGAGTGCCATTGGCTGACAAAGCAAGCAAACGTTAATGTTGTGAATATTTCACCTCACATTGTCAAAAACAGTAACTGAATAGTTTACTATATTCCCATTTTGAAAATACTGGTGTTTTTCGTTATGCACACTGAACTAACATGCACAAAACACTGGTGAAAAAACTGTTTAAAGTTGGTTAAATTTTTTCCAAGCTGAATCACAAATCATACAGTGAAAGTGTAAACCTCTACATTTCACAAGAACATCGGCATTGTCCCTCAGATACTAACTGAGAGGAGAAACCGCATCAGCCCATCCAACCTGAGGCATTTGATTTTTCTGAATGTCAGCATGCACTGTGGACATACTATTTGGTTACAGAGTTTTGTTCTGTGGATTTGTTTGCAGATTTTAAGTTTGATTAAAATATATATAAAAGAATGCCTGTTTTTGTAACAGAACAAATACACAGAATTAGGGAATTATGAGGCTTCACATAAAAACACTATTTGCCAAGTTAGGCTAAAATATGAGGCTACAGATGATGCTAAACTAAGCCGTTTTGGAGCCGAAAGAACAGGCTCTTCTCTAGGAGTCGAGCCACAAGAGCCGGCTCTCTGAAAAGAGCCGAACTTCCCATCACTATTAAACATAGTAATGCAAAATACATCAAAATATGCTTGGAGTTTCTGAATAACTGAGGGGACAATGATCAGAGGAAGGTTAAGTTTAAAATAAAAATGTTTAAACATAATATTTTCTCCTGGTCCTTATTTTAAACGGGTCATAAAAAAAAAATGAATAATTATCGATATCAACCGATATGAAACACTGATATGATACAATTTTCAGCCATATCGCCCAGCCCTATTATGATGTCAAGAAATTACATCAATACGATGAAAATGTAAAGGCTGGTTGTTCAGCTAATCACATTCGATAAACAATGATTTCTTAAATTCAGGCCATTCCAACATACCCCTTATTTATGTAACCAGACACGGTATTGATCAAAAGTTTAGAATTAAAGTCACTTTCTGAGCTATGAGCAATAAATAACTCATTGACTTTGCGGTATTATTTTGTTAATAGCGGGGATGACCGCAGCAAAAGGTTAAGGAACCGCAGTGGATGTTGAAATGCAGTGGTCTTCCCAATTTGACACTTTTGCCAATTTTTTTATGAGGTAGGTTTTGTGGTGGCTTTCTATGTACAAAAAATAGCTCAATTTGAAGCAGCCACTTACCTCGTTGGACTGCTTGCCACTGTATGACATCTTTTTGATGGCCACCACCTCGTTGGAGCGAACATCACGTGCCTACAAGAAGAAAAAGATACTACTGACACACTTTCACTCAGACTGGGGTACATTATCAATGTGTGATACGTGATTATTGTGATACACGCCTTGGCAATACTGAGATCACAGAGATTTGTAATATGAAAAGCCTGAAATCACAAATGTCTTTTTGTGTCCTGTGAGGATCCTGACTAAACTCACACGGTGTGCATGAGCGTTCCTGTGGGAGACTTGAAGAATCAAAACATTCACATGATCCAACAAAAGTACACAATTTTTGATCAAAGGCTGATTGTTTTCCAAGTTCCTGGACATGTTTAATATACTCCTATTGTACAACATGACACTTGTCGATATCACACAGTGCTGGATGACCTTCTTAGTCCTACACTGAAAGTTCCTTCCTATGCACTGCTGGCACTTCTGTCTTTAAGAAGCAAGTGACAATTTTAAAACAAACACACAGACACCCCAAAAAAACCTGGCTCTTACAAAGTAGACAGCTCCGAAGCTTCCATGGCCAATCTCTCGGAGGTCCGCAAAGTGTTTCTCAGGGTCATCTTTGTAGAAGAGATCTGCTACGTCAGGGTCCTTCAGACTCCCTGCACGCACACTTGCAGGCATGGCCAGCTCCTGAGCGAGAGAAAGCAAAAGAAAGTTAACACTATAGGTGTGACAAGGCTCCAAAAAATCTGAGCAATTAAGAGAACGACATGTAATACTATAATTATATTTTAATTGTAAATTAAATATAATGTGCCCCTCTAGAACCTAAGGATTGTCAATGTATTGCTTAGTTTTTTTTTTTTAAAGCAGTCTGGGTTAAAATGATTTAATCCTGGCAGAAAAGGGCAAGACAGACACTTGGCCTTACTCAATATCTTGGGCCACATTTAGATAGAAAAACAATGCGATAAATATATTTCACAAAGCACCCAAGCTTCATAGAGCACGAAAAATGTATTATTGGACCAGTAAACATTTACTTGTTTAAAAAAAAACAAACATGTTTTAATGAAAACATTTAATTAAAACCTAATTAAATAAAATTTTGTAATAAACTTAAATTCTTTAAAATGAAGGTGAGAGTTAAATGTGAAAAACATGATGCATTGGTGTAGCCTTAAAGTTTATCCTGTAGCCTAAACGTTTAAGGCGCATCATTGTTTTAATAGTAACGGTGAAAGAAACATTACAAACACCTAAGAATCATCAGATTACTCGTCAATCACTACTGACCTCCCAATTAGCCAGAACCAGCTGTCATCAGGTACAGTTACATGACAGGAATTTGTTTTTCTTGCTTAGGTTGAGTGAGAATAGAATGTGTTAAAAAAACATTTTAAAGAGTGTGAATAGCCTTGGGTGTGTGAAAACAGTCAGCTCTTGACTCTGCATTATTAGGAATACTTGTATTGTTGCCCAGGGCGAGTGAACAGACAAGTCACATGGCCCAGACCAGAACAAGTGTCTCATTCAAACAAAGTTGATGCACTATTCTATGCTTAGTGTTACAAATCAGACTTCTGACTACTGGTCATATAGTTTAGTGGTTTATGTCTCCCCACGTGCCAAGAACAGCCTACTCTGACAAGAAAGGAGACTGAACTGACTTGCAGAACAACAAAACAGAGAGCATTGTTTTTGTATGACGTGGGTTTTTGAAGGCGATTAGCAAAATGGGGCCAGAAAGTCAGTATCTGAGAGATGTGTCTGATTAACTGATGAACAAGGCAAAGGTCGCTGAAAATGATGCAGAGAAACAGACGGACGACCGTCTTTAATTGTAAGCTACAAAGTGAACCTACATGGTAGATTGAGCTGATAAATTGGACAAGTGTAGATATGAGGTAGGTGTACCGAATGAAGCGGTTCATAATTTTAACTGCGGTTGTGTGTGTGTGTATCGTATAACAGGGTTGGAGGGATTTATGGGGAGGCATAAAAGTGTCGTGAGTGAAGTGTTTATGGTGCCTTCGCGCCATGGCGTCATGCATTGTTTCTCTGTGCAAATCCCAATCAACCATTTTATATTGTGCCTAACAACTAAAATCATGTCAAAATTCTACATATTATGGGTCAGATGTTGCTGTAGTCTTAATACCAGTCATCACGAGTTTCACACTGATGTGTGTATCAAATGCAGTTTTGCTCTGGATTGTGGGATCTGTGAAGCCAATTGCTTTCACATACACCATGTACATATTCACCCTTTTCATGCCAGCAGGGTTACATGAGAAAATGAACTTCTCAGATAACCTCTTCTCCCTTAAAAGAGAAAGGCTGAGGCAAAAGGACTGATTATTTATTGTTACTGACCAATCTGTCTAACAGTGATTACATTTTTACACGACGGCCTCTTTTCTAAGTTATCTCCATAGAGTCCCTTCGGATCAACCAGAGGAGGATGGGTTCACTATTTGAGTCTTGTTCCTCCCATGGTTTCGACCTCCAGGTCATGGAGTTTTTCCTTGCCTGTCACCCTTGGCTCACTAGGGGCTCGGACCTGATTTCTGTAAAGCTGCTTTGTGACAATATTCGTTGTAAAAAGTGCTATAAAAATAAAACTTTTTTAAAATTTAAAACTATTTTAAAATCCATGTTTTAAAATGCTAATTATTGTTTAAACAAACATACCATGGCGATATTGGTTCTTAGCACATTTTAGCTATATATCTGAATGACAAAGTATTTTATTTTTACTGTTGACTGCAATATATGCATTTCTGGAATTTTTATAATTTGTTTCAGAATATTTTGAAAGAATTGTTTACAATTTATAAGAAAGTCTTTCTGAAACAGGGCTTCCTGTCTAGATACAAAGTGAAGGTCACTTTAGTGTCATTTGACACGATGATATATAGGGAAAACAATACAACACTGAACCTTTATCAATATCAAGCAAACAGCCTGCCATCACTTTAACATGGAAACTCATGTGATGTTATATTACCCTCAGCCGCAACAGTTCATTCTTAACTAAATACATCATGTATAGTAGCAGGGCCAAACTGTGACACGTTGATTTTCAGTGATGACTGCCAGCAGGGCTGGATTACATTAACTGCTAGTGGGGCTCCTGCTCTCCATCCCTTTCCGGCCCATAAACGTGGAACTGCTTTAACTGTTGAACAGTAAGCATGCGCCTGGTTAACGCAAACTGTGTGGGGTCTTTACACACCACTCAGTATTTTGGATTTTTGGAAATCGAAGATAAATGATGCTGCTCTAATCAAGGACTGATAATTAAAATAGTTTGACTTGTGTGCAACATTTCTGGTGGATTTTTTGGGGGTAAAAGCTTACTGTGTGCAGTTTTTCTGGTGCATTATTACTCTTTTTGTCAATGTCTGCTGCTACCAAGCAAATGAGGACATTCCAGTGAATACCTGTAGATACATTTATAGTGTTTACAAAAACTTCTGCTTTTTTTTTTACTATGCGTATAGTTGTATAGTGCACTTTTTGTATTACACTGTTGTATAGCTTTTATTCTACTGGTTATGCTGATGTTACCTTCTTTTGTACTGTCCACTTTGCTGCTGTAACAATGCGAATTTCCCATTTGTGGGACTAATAAAGTGTTCTCATCTTTTCTTAAACAAATCCAACATTGGTTAGCAAACTATACAAACACAGGAACACACCCCAACAATAGATCCATGCAAATCCGGACCTGAACACTTTCCAAAAGTGACTCTTGCCACTTTCTAAAAAAGCAATTTAAACAGCTGCCAGAAATAAGACGTCTAATGAGTTAAACTTCTTTTGTAAGGCTGTTAGCACAATCTGCACTATCTCCACTATCTGCAGCTTTCTGGGCAGTTGGCAAAATCAGTTCTAGCTCTGCAAGCCCCCACAAGATTTAAAGAAAAAAAAGAGAACAGTAAGAAGGTCCAGAAAAACAAAAACAAAAAACAGGAACTCACCGCAGGCTTCCAGTGATCTCTCCTTGCAAAGAATTCAACCTTTTTTAGTCTCTCCTGCAAATATCCGTTGGGTTTCCTGGCTGCTCCCTCGGCTGGGATGATTCAGATTAAAATATGACCCATTTTAACTTTCTGAACTGTTTAGTAGTATGTTTTCCTCCCTGAATTCTTGGCCTAGCTAACGTTAGCTATCTAATATATATTTCTAACAGCACTTTAGAACCACTGTATTAACAAACGGGAGCTTGTTTTCCACACCTCAGTTAGCAAAATAACGTCTCTCGGATGGCCTTCTTTTTGTTTTCCCCCCCTGTGCTATCTCAAACGAGTCCAAACTAGTGGAAAAACAAGAACCATACAAGTCATACCCAGCTGGCAGGCCAAACTTTTCTTCCTAATATCGTCCTTCAATTGTTTCCCAGCCAGATATCCCTCCCTGTGTCCTGCTAAGGCAGTCCAAAACAAGCTGGCGAGTTAGCCAGCTAACGTTAGCCAGCTCTCTTTATCCACCTCTTACACCAAAACCGTCCGTTAGCCTCGTTAGCCTAGCTAGCTAATCGTATTCAGTCTCAATAAAGGCCTGTTCTCCTCTCCTACTCCCGTTCCTATCATATTGTACGGCCACACGAGATTCTTAAAACCCTCTTTATATCATTTTCAACTCGGACGGACTCTATTCTGATTGTCTTTTTTCAATCTCGCCCCTTTTTTTGTTCAGGAAACGCAAGATGGCTCCGTGGGGCGGGAGCCGACGGGAAGAAGGGCAAGAGGGAGTCTTAAACGCACGCTTCCTGTGAGGTCCGAAGCTGAGATCAAAACATCGCCATCTTGAGAAGGTCAACTTTATTGAACAAAGTAGTGGGACACACCTCTTTAAGCAGGGTTTAAGCTAGCCCTTCTTATTTTCAGTGTAATCCTAATGCTTCATCATACCAAGACATTTTGGACAATGCTGTGCTTTAAATTTTGGACACAGAGTTCAGGAAAATGCCATTTTCTGTTCCAGCATGACTGTAACCACGTCCAACATCTTTGGGATGAACGAGAACAGAGTTTGCAAGCCAGGCCTTCTCATGCCAGCTCTACAGAATTAATTCCCACAGAAACACTTCAATATCCTCTGGAAGCCTTCCAAGAAGAGTGGAAGCTGATATAGCTACAAAGAGGGGACCAAGTCCATATTAAAGGGGACATATTATGCAAAACTCACTTTAGTTATGATAGGTATATGGCAGGGGTCACCAGCCTTTTTGAAACTGAGAGCTACTTCGTATTATTACTGAGCCACATGATGGGCTGTCTGATACAGTGGAACAGAGATACTTATCTAAACTTCATGTATGACAAACATGTTTTAAACGCATTTTTAAGATATTGTCATTTTCAAATCTATATAGATGCAAACGTGATTAAAGAAAAATATCAACAGGATCAAATGAAATGTTTGACTCTGCTCTCCTGTGATTTTTGTGCTATTTTTAGAACAGGTCTGTGGGACACTCAGGTCCCCTGGTCTATGGGCTATACAAAACATGTTCATGAAGTCCTTTGCACAAAATCACTCTCACATAAAGAGATCTCACCAGCTTTATTCTTCAGTTTCAGGCCCTTTCAAAATTAGCTGTTGTACAGAGGGCCCCTGGTGACGTCAAATGGGGCCAATTTGCATACAACCACCCCTCTTCTGTCGAGTCCCCACCCACTAGATTAGTTGCAGACTATTTTGTCTGCTGGTTTTACGAGCACGGATAAGCCGAGCGCAATGGATACAGGCAAAAGTCTCACATTAAGTGTTGTGTTGTTTGCTGCAAGAACAGCACAAATCCCTACAATTTCTCCCAGACAAAGAAAATCGCAGAACAGCGTGGCTTTCATTTCATTTTTGATGGCTATGTCCCAGCAACTGTGTGGATCTGTACCTACTGACAAGAATACAGCACACACACTAGCACCATTTCTGTAGCCTCAACATCTAAAAGTATAAATACATAATAGACTGTCATTCTCTATCTGTCAGTTTCAGTGAGCTGCATTAGACTTGGGTTTTGGCTCCTTCTCCTCTGGCTTCCTCCATGAAAGGGGTCGTAAAAGAAGAGCAGGTGTTTTTTTTATTGATTTTTATTTAGTGGTTTATAGCTAACTTCTGGTTAGTTAGATTTTTCCGCATTTGACAAGGGCTCTCTTCTTCTGGCTTCTCCATACCATAAAAACTCTCAGAATCAGCGTTTCAGCATCACAGTGTGTGTCTTAAGCGCTATAGTAGCAAAACATGGGCGTCTTGTGCGCACAAATATTGATCTTTACATTTTAAGTGCTTTGTAGGTCAGTTACACTCACTGGGAAGTAATTAAAACATTTCTGGTAAAACATTTCTGAGAACTGGTAAAACATTGTAAATGATAAGTGTTATTTGTCCATTTGTCATCCATGAGCATGCAACAGCCCAGAGTGTGAACAGCACATAATAGATCTCTGCAGTTAACCCTCCTATTGTGTTTCAGTCAAATCTGACCGATTTTCAAATTTTCTCTCTAAAAATGCAGTTAATTTTATCGGTCTGTTCTGAGGTTCCATGACTTCGTCTACAGAAAGGTACTGGAATGCATAAAAAGCGTTGAGAATTTTTATTACATTTTTATTACACACTCTTTCTCACACACACACCTTTTGTCCCCTTTACTCACACACACACATACACACACACACACACTCTCTCTCTCTCTCTCTCTCTCTCTCTCTCTCGTGCCTGCCACTCAATTACAGTCCAGGGGGTATTCCATGAATCAAGATTAAGAGAAAGTCTGACTTACTTTTCCTTACGTTACATTGAAATAAGTCAGACTTTCCCTTAATCCTGTTTCGTGGAATACCCCCCAGGACCTGACATCACTGTTGATGAGCGTCTTGTTGCTAAAAAACATCACGTCTCCCCTCCTTCTCTTGGCACATAAGGCAGGCATACTCACTGAACTTCAGTGTTGCTAGATTCATTATTTTATTTGAAAACAAAATCAGGCATGAGAGCCTGACTCAAAAACATATGTTTTAAGCACCACAAGGTAGACCTCAAAGCAAGACTGAGGGTTGACCGACAACGCAGGTCTGTCTCAAACCAAACTAAATACAAAACCCCACAAACCCAAAAACTTATCAACAAACACAAGCCCTTAACACAAACACAAACAGCTGAAACTAATTACGTAATAAAAGCCCCAACTGAAAACACAAAACTTAAGCAAGGGTGGACTCTAGCAGCCACCCACCGTCACTGGCCCCAGATCTGACAGAGAAGATGTCCCTTCAAGCAATATATGCTGAGTAAAAGATTTGGGCATCATGTGATGCGAAGACAAGTTATGCCTGGAACATGCAGGGTTTTTTTTTTTACCAGTAATGCTCTGGGTCAACATTTACATTTACATTTATGGCATTTGGCTGACGCTCTTATCCAGAGCAACGTACATCAGTGCTCAAGTAGTCCACAACTGTTTCTTAAACCTGTAAACAGCTTAAATCCAGACAGCCATGGAGCTGGGGGAGCGATGCACTTCGGTCTGGAAGACAAGGGACAGAGTTGGTTAAATGAGCTGTGGAGAGATGAGAGAAGGTCATGGGTGGTGGATTCAACAGAGGATGGACTGGGGTTAGTAGACAGAAGGTGATGGTGAGAGACATGTAGAGGAGTAGACAGTATGTTGAACCTGTGACGTGATCTGGTGGATACCAAGTCCAGAGTGTTGCCTGCTTTGTAAGTCAGTGGAGCATCGTAAGTCTGCAGGTATGCATCTTGTCGCTTGGGAGATTGAAGGACGTCCAGTTCATCAATGAAGTTACTTAGAAGGGGGTGTTGACAACCTTAAGGTATGTCTCATGTATGTTTTTCTTTTACCAGATTATTTTATCTGCACTATTAAAATAAGGCAAGGTGTTTGGTAAAATCCTCACTGAATTTGTGAACAGCATGGAATCAACTAGTTTCATTCAAATGTGTAAATATGTTTTAGATGGGTTAATTTTTCACTATTCAATACATGAAATATCTTAGATATCCTCATTATTTTATTTACTGATTACTTCTCTTTAATAGTTTACTGGCACATACTCGTGCACACTGGCCCATGGTGATGTTTTTTAACTTCATAGATGTGTCTGCCTATAATGCCTTTTGTGCTGTGGATGGAGATCAGTCCAGGTTGGATGAAGGGCAAAAACTTGAAGAGCAGACTTTTCCTTTAAGAGCTGGACAAAGCCCTGATGGAACCCCTCATTCACAGCTGGCAACACCTTCCTCGGACACCATCCTCTTCCTCATTGGTGAAAGATGTACAAACATTAAGCTAGTTTTGCTCGACCTTAGTGCGGCATTCGACACGATTGACCACGCTATTTTACTGGATAGACTAGAAAATCGGAATTACTGGAACCGCTTTATCATACCTGACCGACCGCTATCAATTTGTAAGAGTTAACGGGGAATCCTCAGCACCTACAAGAGAAAAATTCAGTGTCCCTCAAGGCTCTTTTTTTTTTTTAGGACCCCTGCTATTCACTCTGTACATGCTGCCACTAGGGATGATTATTCGGAAACATGGAATTAGCTTCCACTGTTATGCAGACGATACACAGCTTTATATCTCTGCAAATCCTGATGATAAATTTAAATTAAATAAGATTGGGGACTGCATCAAAGATAAAGTGGAGGAAATAATTATTTGACCCCTCATGGATTTTGTAAGTTTTTCCAATGACAAAGAAATGAAAACAGTATCATTTTAATGGTAGGTTTATTTTAACAGTGACAGATAGCACATCAAAAGGAAAATTGAAAAAACTAACTTTAAATAAAAGATAGAAACTGATTTGCATTTAATTGAGTGAAATACGTATTTGAACCCCTACCAACCATTGAGAGTTCTGGCTCCCACAGAGTGGTTAGACACTCCTACTCAATTAGTCACCCTCATTAAAGACACCCGTCTTAACTAGTCACCTGTATATAAGGGGTGGTGGTCTAGTGGTAGGATACTTGCCTCTGGTGCAAGAGGTCATAGGTTTGAATCCTACCTTCAGCACGCCACCACTGGGTCCCTGAGCAAGACCCTTAACCCTCCAGGGAGACTGTCCCCTGTAGTTAAGGAATGGAAGTCGCTTTGAATAAAAGCGTCTGATAAATGCCGTAATTGTAAATGTAAAAGACATCTGTCCACAGAATCAATCAAGCAGACTCCAAACTCTCCAACATGGGAAAGACCAAAGAGCTGTCCAAGGATGTCAGA